>JAOPGA020001174.1:0-62890 GCA_026419775.2 Acrasis kona | reverse complement strand
AGCCACTGCACTATTCTAATCAACAAAGAGCCTCTGTGGCAACCTGCAGAAACCAACATCATGATGGCAGCTATAAATCAATAAGTGGGCAAGTAGGAAGGAAAACTAAGGGTCAAGAAGCACGTACCCTGATTCAGGGGAATATAAGTGGAAGGAAGAGCTTGATCATTATCAGAACACCGAAAGTTAGATTGAGATCATCAAGGTGCGCCAAACTAAGACGACAGTAGGAGTACACTAGAGCGTACGATTATGTACCAATAGGGCAGATGAGAATTTGTAGATGATCAATAATCGTACTTTTTGATGGTTTTCTCGGTGGCCATTATTGTACCAAGAGTACATTTTGACAGAACGGTTTTTGTACTTTTTGAACAATAAACAGTTTATTTTCTAATTACCCAAAACTGAACTTTTAGTACGGTTCCGGGGTCTCAAAACCGGACGAAAATGGATCTTTAATTAATTAGGGTGACGTAAGCCCTTTTTATTTATTAGAATGCAAAGATTAGGTTTCTTTCCAAAGTGGCAGCAGTAGACTAAATCTTGCAAGATTAACAATTAATGGAGGATCAAACATTATTACTGTAAACGTGAGTCTACCGTTAGTTATTCATAACAATAACAATTATAGTCTGTAAGTAGTCCAACCATCACAGTGAGCGGTTCAACCGGAACAATCAACATTAATGACACGGTGTCCTACTACACACTTTTGAGCAACTCTCTCGACGGAAGCATCAACATTAAGAATTGTACCATATCAAATGCTACAATATCAGCTAGAGATGGAACCGTTAACATTGATCAACTATACAATCACTACATTAATTATAACTCCACATCCAACGTCACTATTGTACCAGGAGCCATTTCAACGAACACAAGAGGAGGAACGCAGAATCTCAACAGAATCATTGGTTCCAGAGACATGAACTTTTATTGCTCATGGTGTTATATTGGGCTCGTAGAAAACCAGGGAGATTTTAATGGAAAGTATGCAACGTTACCAGGACGAAGTAATAATGTAAATGTTGGTGGCGTTGGTGTAACTGGAACATCAACCTCTGGGACGATTGGAAGTGGTGATGGCACACTAACACTAAGAACTGACTGGTCGGGAGGTATTTCTGTTAAAGTGACTTCGACATGATTTACTTTATAAAAAATGACATTTTTGTAAACTAACAAACTTCTTGTCTTTTCATTACTAATATGGTCTAACATTGTACTATTAATAAAAGTAGATGAGCTAATCTCAACTTTCTAAAAATGAGGTCATATGTTCTGCTTATCTCCCTATGTTTAATGCTACTAAGCACTGCTGCCTTAGCTCGTCCATCGTCTAGAGCCAGATCGGTGCCTAGAGCTGGATTAGACAAAACTCTGGATATTCACAAGACTATTATGACCAACAAGACAATGACGGATTCGATCAACCGCAAGGTGACTTTTCTGAAGGATACTAAAATGTTGGTAATTAAAATTTATTTACAATATTCAAAAATCAAATTCATCGTCGTCATCATCCTTCTTCGATACCTTCACTTTCTCCTTCTTCTTCTTTTCTTGATCATCATCCTCAAACACATTCCTACTCTTCGCAAGCACCCCACCACTCTTACCATTCATCGATAAACTATTCATAAAATCATCCATATCATGTCCACCACCATCATCCTCGTCATCTTCCTCTTCACTCTCTTCCTTCTCATGTGTATCCTCATCATCTTTGGCCCCAAACATACCGCTGGTCAACCCAGATATATACCCCTTCTTTTTTGGATTCGGAGTGCTGCTCCTGCTCAACAAACTAGGAGTTGTGCTCCTACTCGATGGATTGCTGTTATTTGTCTTTATGAATTTCTTGGTTGATGCTTCACCCACATCCAAATCCAAATCAGATCCCAAATCATCAAAATCATCATTGTCATCTTCATCACCGTCGTCGTCATTTTGTAAGAATCCATCATCGAGGTCATCTGGTAATGTACCATCTTGATCAATATCTATTCCATCGAAATTGGCAGTTGTGCGCTCGTGAAGTTCTTTGATTGAACCAAGTGCACCCATGCGTGCTCTCAGACGATTCCAACCACTATTTTTTGTTTCTTGTTTAGGTGGTTGTGCGGATGATGTGTTTTGATCTTGTTGGTGGTGACCGTGATCATCATTGTTATCGTTTGTTTCGTCATGATCTTGTGCCATTGATGATGCACCAAAGTGATCATCGTCGTCGTCATCTTGTTGTATGGAATTGATCAAATCGTCCATGTCATCTTGTTGATTTGTCGTTGATGCATCGGGTTGAATGGGGTCGTCATTGTTTTCTTCTTGATTGTTGTCGTCTTGAGTGATTGATGATGCTCCAAAGTGATCGTCGTCGTCAATAACAGTTGCTCCATAATTGTTATTGTCTTGATCGTCATCGTCAATGACGGTTGCTCCATAATGATCATTGTTATTGTCATTATCATGATCATCATCATCATGAACGACTGTAGCACCATAATCATCATCATCTTGTTGTTTGTTATTCTCTTCTTCTTCATGTTGTTTTGATATTGAGGTATGATGATCTTGTTTGTCGTCATTGACTATAGTGGCACCATAGTGATCATCATCATGATCATTTTGGTTTGTGTCATCGTTGATTACTGTAGCACCATAGTGATTGTCATCATGATCGTTTTGTTTTGATGATTCAAAATCATCGTCATCATCATCTTGTATGGAATTGATCAAATCATCCATATCATCTTGTTGATTTTGTTTTATAGTACTTGTATTGATTTGATGTGCATTGTTACTTGATGATGATGTGCTATCGTCATCTTCATCATCCGTGACTACTGTTGCACCATAATGATCATCATTTGTTATCGATGCTCCAAAGTAATCATCATCATCGTCATTTTGTTTTGTGTCATTATTTACATCCTGTTGTTGATCATCATCATCGTCCACTATAGATGATGCACCATAATGGTTACTGCTTGCATTATTCAAATCATCATCGTCGTTAGTTACAGTAGCACCATAATCATCATCCTTTATTTCATGATCAAAATCATCATCATCGTTATTGATCACGGTTGCACCATAATATTCTTCTTTTCGTTCATCATCTTCAAAATCATCTTTAATGTCATCATCATCATCTTGTTGTTGATTTGTATGGATAGGTGACGATGATGCATCAAATTGATCATCTTGATGTTCATCTTGTTGTTTTGGTGAATTCATCATTGAATCAGAATCCTTTTCATCTTGTAACGAACCTATCAAATCATTCATATCGTCACTAGGTTCCTTTTGATCTTCTTCTTTATTCGATTCATCTCGTTCGTCTTTTAAATCTGGATTCTCATCTACAATATCAAATAATTCATCATCATCGTTCTTTTCTTCTTCTTCTTGATGAGTAGGTAGTGGTGGTGATGGTGGTGGTTGATTGGTGGTAGGTTCGATTACTATTGATGATGGTTCTGCTGGTTCATCTAGTTTATTCTTTTCAACACCTTGCTTTTCGTCTTCATCATCTAATGGATCACTCTTCTTTGGTTTGGTAACCACCGTAAATCTCTTTGCTCTTCTTTGTTTCAAAATCTCCAATGTAGATTTATATTTTGAATCAGAATCATTCGCTTGATCATCTTCTTGTTTTTGATTGATGATGGGTTGTTGTTGTTGTTGTTGTTGTTGTTGTGGTATGGGTGGCAAGTCATTCATTTGTTCTTCTATCTCTTCTTGTTGAATAGGTTCATCATCGTGAGTAGTTGGTGGTGGTGATGATTTTGAATGTAATTGATCAAGATGGAGATGGGGAATGAATTTGGGAGTTGGTTGGGGTGGTCCTCTATCGCTATTTAAATCGCTCAGATCATCATCATCATCATCTTCATTGTTATCGTGTCGAACTTCATTTTGATCGATGCTAAATGTGATTGGTGATTTTGGAGGATTGGAGTGGGGTGTTGGTGGTAGTGATCGGATGGATGGGGGAGTGGATGGAAGCGATTGGGGAGGCGTTGGTAATTTCAAATCACTTTCTTCATGATTGGTTGGTAATTTGAATGACGATGGTGGTGATGTCTTCTTTTCTTCTTGTTTGGTTGATGAATCTGTATCATCGTCATCAAAATCAAATTTAAATGTTGATTTTTTAATTGTCGTTGGATAAGAATCAAAATCAAACGAAAATGATGTTTTTGATTGAATTGGTGACGTTTGTGATTTTGTTGGTTTTTTGGTTTCCGATTGACTCTTGTTTGTAATGTTGATTTGATCTTGTTCTTCATTGTCGCTGTCCACATTCTCTTCAATTACGTTTTCTTCTTGTTCGTCGATTGATTCATCAATTACTTCCTCCTCTATAATTTCGTCCACAATGTCATCTTCGTCATCATTACGCGTCACATCGGGTGATGGAGGTGTTAATTGTTTTTGAGCGGCTACCGGTTTGGGTTGTGGTGGTAATTGAAAGTTGATTTGTTCTTTATTTTCTTTAATTGGTTTGTGGTCTTGTTGTTGACTGGCTGTGATGTGTTGATGTGCATTCTTCTCGACTGGTGTTTCTTTTCTAGTCAACTCGACATTACTTTGAGCAGTTAACGGTGTTGGTGGAGAGTTGATGGTTGGAATGTATTGCTGCGCTTGTGTTACAAAAGGCGCTGCGGGAGTGCTCTCTATTGCAAAAACTCTTTTTCTTAAATTATCAATCCTCTCGTCGCATTCTGATTGTAATCTTCTCATTCTATCGTCTATTTGTGAATGGTTGCCTTGAATGTATTTTAAATCTAATTGTAGGCGATTGAACTCTTCCACAGAAATGATGTTATCGGCTCTGGAATCCAATTGGTTTAATTTGTTGTATAATAACTCCATGCTGGCTTCTTTTTGAGAGAATATTTTGTGCATGTTTTGTATTTCTATTGCTGTGTGTTGTTTGATTTGTGAAATGGTTTGTTCGATTTTTAAAACTGAATCCGAATGAGATAATTGTTGAGTTTTGGAATCTTCACGGGTCTGGGCCACTTCTGATTGTGTTGAGAACATCATGCTTTCCAAAAGCACAATTCTATTTTTAAGTGCTGTGACCTCTTGTGATGTGTCCGTTGTTGCCTTGCGACATTGATCTACTTCAGCTTGAAAATGTGACTTTAAACCAACAATGTCTGCTTCATGCTTCGATTTGAACGATGCTATTTCTATTTGTGAATTGTTATTTTTACGAATGGCTTCAATTAACTCTCTATCTAATTGTAGTGCAGTTCGAAGGTCCCCTATTTCTGAATCCATCCTCTCCGACCACTGTCGACGTGTTTGTTCCATTTGACGACTTGTTTGGTCCAGCTTATCCTGCCAGCGCCTTGTTTCGATTGGTAGTAGTTGCTCTATTTGATCAACCCTTCTCGTCGAATCTACCATGCTTGCTATCATGCGACCCTCCACAGTAGTTTGTGAAGCGATACAATCTTTGTATGATTTATCTATTCTTCTTATGAGCTCGTCGTGGCGGTTGTTTATTGTGTCTTTGAATTTATTGAAGTCGTACTCTCTATCGTCTTTGTCCCTTTGATTACGATCCAAGATAATGTTATGATTCGTGTCAATCTTCATGTCCAAATCACGAGATCGCCTATAGTGGTCTTCGATTTTTTCTTTGAACTGGGACAGAACGTCAACGACGGTCGAGATGTGAACTTGTGAATCCTCACGAATGTCTGCTAAAGCATCCTCTATAGTATTTATACAATCACTATACTTATTTTTAATGGACTCAAAATCTTTTTCAATGTAAGTCATCTTCATTCATAACAATTACCTTCAATTCTTGTCTTCAGTAAGGATTCATGCTGCTCTACTTCCCTTCTCTTTTCAATCTTTACAGTCTCCAAGTGCACAAAAACCTACAAGTAAGTTTGGGTAATAAATTAATCAACTTACATCATCTTTCAACTTGGTTGTAACCAAAGATGTGCGTGCTTCCAACTCCATAAGAACCTCTTTTTTAAATCTCTCAAACATCCTTCGGAATGACTCAATTTCTGACCTCATATCATCTACGTCGCAAAGAGTTTGGTTATGTATTCTTCTAAATTCATTGTTTGGTATGCTCTCTTGCGATTGTCGTACGGAATCGTCCATTGATGTTCTTACATTCTGAGTATAGCTTTGGAAGTTTCTACTTCTCGATGGTGATGAAGGGGAAACTGATGGATAAGACAGGTTATGGCTAGTTTTATCGATGATGGTTGACAGATAAGACTGCCAGTTATCATTCATACCCTAACGAACAATTGAGCTTTTTAATAGCCTGTAGTGCCAAATCCCCAACAAGATTACAAAATACCACCAAACATAATTAGAAATGGAACGCAAGCATCTCTCCTTCAAAATTTGAGGCCTAAATAATAAAGCTGAGTTATCCGAAAGCTGAGTTTATGTGAGCCATATATAAGATGAATGAACTGCACCAGTCAATGCATCGTATAATACCGATTGACTAACTGGTGACTGTCCGTCAACAATAACCATGAATAATACATTGTTCTCTCTTGTGATTGGTTATGGTTAGACCGACAGAGTGCCGTAAAGGAGATTGCCCACCAACTCAAATAAAAATGATTCTAACATGAAAGGTCTATTGTTACATAAACGCATATAATAGTTACATGATAGTTACATGATGGTATTCTCCGCCTTCAAAATTGAGTGTTTTCCGAATTATCTATCAGATTACAACATAATCATAAACAGCTGATGAGGTTGGTCTTGTTCCTCATCGTCGTTAGCATAGTGGCGAGCTTTACTGCTTGCTCAACGTATGAAGAAGTAGAATATGAAAGGATCATTTCGAATGGGAACACTTTAGAATACTATGGCCAGAACTGTACAACATTACACGAATGTGGTGATTACTTATCATGCATCAACAACGTGTGCAGGTGAGCAAATAATGTTTCTCGAGTACTAATGTGAATAGGTCGTGTGAAAGGGACGATCAGTGCTCAAACTACCCTAGCTTTGTTTGCAGGGAGAGTCTTGTTACTATTGAAGTTAACAATCTGAATGAAACATTCACTAAGCAAGACAATATAAATCTTTGCGGACAAAAACCTTTGTTCCCGCCGAACATAGGCGAGATTTTTGCGACAATTATATGCACACTTGGTGGTATGCTTTGCGCCAGCAGTGGTATCGGTGGAGGTGGAATCTACGTGTCCATGCTTCTGCTACTTGGAAAGATGAGCCCTCAGGTCGCAGTTCCTTTATCGACTGTTTTGATTTTTGGTTCTTCTTGTTCCAACTTTGCCCTTTTAGGTAAATGCAATGTTAATCATGATTGACAACCATTAGCATTCACAAAGCACCCTCATGCTGACAGACCCGTTATAAACTATAGTGTGTCTTTGGTGACTCAACCAATTGTATTGTCGGGGACCATTCTTGGGGTACTCTTCAACATCATGTTCCCCTCTTGGTTGATTATTGTGCTTTTATGTGTCTTATTGTGTTTCACAACCTATCGTACAGTAAAGAATGGAATCAAAACATACAAAGCAGAGAAAGAAGCTCGCACGAAGGAAGCTCAAAAACCACACCTACGCCTTACTAGCGATGCTTTGGAAGAAGAAGAAGAAGGGGATCCTAATTCTAAACTTGAGGAAGAGGAAATGACGGACGTCGACCAACAACACAAGTCCGAGTTGACAGATGTCGAACTAGGAAGAAATTCACCCGACGTAAGTTTTTTTCTTTAAACATTCAAATTCACATCATATAACAGCAAATTGAACAAGAGCTAGAACAACGTATTTTAAACACATTTAACTTTGACTAACAACAAAAAAGAGACTGATGTAGCCGATAAAATTGCATTAGAGAAGATGATCAAATCAGACTCTAGAAGATTCCCATTATTCACTTTAATTTTCTTAACAGGATCATGGATTATTGTTTTCGTAGCTTCATTACTGAAGGGAGGAAGATCTGCTCCAAGTTTTGTTGGAATTAAAATGTGTACAATCCCCTACTGGTTGGTTACAGGACTAACCTTCCCAATCCTATTTATAATCTCCTACGCTGCCGGTTTGTACACTTATGCTCGCCACAAGAAGAAGGTAGCCTACAAGTATCCATTTGTCGAAGGGGATATCATGTGGACTTTGAGGAATGCCATACTGATCCCTACGCTTTTCTTGAGCGCAGGTATTGTTGCTGGTCTTTTGGGAATTGGAGGTGGAATGATAACGGGACCTCTACTATTAGAGTTAGGAATGGTTCCTCAAGTTGTAACATCAACATCTTCTTTCATGATTGTAATTTAATTTTTGTTGTGTATTTTAAAGTTTTGTAGTTCTTCACTTCCTCATCTACTCTGGCTCAATTTGCACTAATGGGAGCAATTAGGTGGGATTATGGTTTGTGGTTCTTCTTTTTCGGAGTACTCGCAGGAGGCTTGGGTCAATATGGAGTTGGTGTACTTATCAAAAAGTACAAGAGACAGAGCTACGTGGTGGCTATTGTTGCTTTATCTATCATTGTGAGTGGAGGATCCATGGGCGCTGTTGGAATCTATCAAATAGTCATGGACATTGTGAATAAAGAATACATGGGTTTCAGGAACCCTTGTTCTTAAAGTTCAACTCCTTTGTACTTTTTTAATTTTTACGTTCCCAGAAGAAGACAAATCTGAACTCCTCCTTCAATTTAGTAATGAACAAATTTGACGCGGGCTTGTTCCTATGACACTACCACCGTACGTCACTGCAAAAATACGGTCTCTTCTTGTTGTGAGAAGAGATATAGATGAGCCTCCTGAGAGCAGGGCACAAATAGAACACACAAACTATAAGCATATCAAAAATAAAAGCCGAACTTCGTATGAAGAGCGCCGTAAACAAGAACCAAAGGTTTGTAATGTAACACAAAACAAACCAGCAGGATTCGGTCCAAAGCAGTATCCAGCTATTGCATACAAAGTTGAAGAATGCCTACCTGCAATAAAATATAAACCGTTCAGCTTTGATAGTAGCGATGAAGACGAAGTCGAAAACATTTCACCCACTTTTTATCCACCTACTTGTCCATACACACCGATAGATTATGACGATATCGACTCACCAAGATCTGACCTATCAGTCAAAGGTTTCAAAGTTATCTACGATAAGCCTAATACATACAACACATATGAACCAAAAAGAAGTCATCACTTGGACCTTGAAGAACACAGAAGAAGACCAGTTATGGATAATTCCACAGGCTTTAAGTCAATTATTCATGAGGTAGTTTCTGGATATGAAGACAAAAATCCTGAGCCCAGATATAACAAATCATTAATGACCAGACAAATTATTTTACTACCACCAGCACGTAGATCAAGAACTACATTTGCAATGAGGAGAGATGACAGTTGGGAGCAGTTAAATAACTATGATGATGACGTTGGACTAACTGGTATCAAAAAGATTAAACCACCACTAATAAGAACAAAATCAGACGCAAAGACCGTGATTAGGTCAAAGTCACGGGACTGTTTAGACAAGATACTAATTTCTCCTTGGGACGGAAGAAACAAAATCAGTCCAATTTCACCTGCGTCATCAATTACCTTAAATACCTTCCCAAAGATTAGCGATCCACCAAATGATTTAATTAATGAAGAACCTCCCCCCACAAACAACCAACAAGTAAGACCTTCAGACCTACAAAACATTGTACCAAAACACATTGAAAGCACCATCACGACAATAGAAAAACACTCCCTCAAAATGGAGCAACCCATCATCACAACCTCCGCGGCAACACCCATCCAAACCGATCACATTACACAAGACCTCTTCGCAGATGAATACATTTCTGATGCAGATAGCGACGTCACCCGTTCGACACAACCATCAGAGACGGTACCGAAAAGATCAGCATCACCCAGAATCACAACACGTAGAAAAAAGACAGGTCGCACAAATTCCATCGATGACACGAACGCCAGCACTAGCACAGAAGATCCTTCGCTTCGAAAGATTATTAAAAAGATTACAAACCAACCGCCGTCAGATCCCGATAAAAATCTTTCCGCTTCCATAAACTCCGTAAACTCCAGTTCGGACACGATCAAAAAAACAACAAGTAGGGTGAGGCTATTAACAAAGGTAGTGAGAGAAGTCAGCAGCATCAAGCACAAACAAATACAAAGCAAGAGACCATACTTGAAGCCGTTGAACATTGAAAATCAAACAAATCCACCACAACCCAAATCCATCAACGATGACATTAAACAACTTCGTGACGAATTATCAAAACTAATCAAATTAGAAAAAGTGCAGAATGACGTGATGGATCAACCAATCATTGTGGTCGAAAAACCATCAACACCAGTCATAACGTGCGTCGACGAGGAAGAAGACAATGTACTACTCGGCATGGAGGACAACATGAATTTGGGATTGGATGCCAGCGTAATGGAAGATTTGAGCTTGTCGCAAGATGAGGAAGTTACAAACTTCCGATTGTACGCCAGTAGTTCCGACGCAGAGTTTAATAGAATAGCAGAGCTCATCAAAGGAGAAGAAAAGGAATTAAAGCAACTGTTGGATGTCTTGCTTGCTGAGAAGATTTTAAATGACGATGAGGTAATGAAGTATCACGACATGTATGGTTCAAGAATAATTTGGCGCATATTGGTGCCTAGGAGAAAAAAGAAAAAGAAATTGAGAAGGATTATTGGAATTTATGATTCGACTCGTCCTTTGTAATTTTATACATGTCTATAAGAGGAGGTGTATAACTAGAGTTAAATTAAAAAATTGTTTTTACAATTTATTTTTATAATAAGAACAAGGAGAGGAACTGTCACCAAAATAACTATCTGAATTTCTGCAGGTACCATCTGCGTGATTTACTTTTGCCTTGTACCATGAACTTGAGTAATGGGAAGTAAAGTTTCTTCCATCGCTGGTTCTGATGCAAGATGAAATTGGAACAAGTCCATCGCTATCCTCACCATAATCAACAACAACGCTAAGTGTTTTTAAAGCTATACTGTATAGACTGGTTACGCCCACTGGACTTGTACCGCACATACTACCCTTGATGCGTTTATTTGCTATTTGATACAAACTATCGATGTATTCTTGAGTGATTTGTGTCATGTATCCAGGAGACATTGTGAGATAAGCTGGATAGCAGTGTTTGGTACCAGGCACACAATAACCACCCTTATCTGCCACAAATCTATATAATTTAGCTTTACCGATGGGCCATTGTCCACTTTCAGCTCCTTCGCAAACCGACTCCAACGTTAATGCGGCTTTTGAACCACCAAATGGGCCCATGATTTGGTACCAAGAAGTGGTGTTCGTGTCAATGTCGCACAAACCATTTTTGATAGCTGCACTCAACACCAGATTACCCATCGAATGAACAAACAACACGGTATCTCTGACGATCATATCGTCGGAGTTATGACCAAGGGCAATATCGCAATAGGCTCTTTGAAGCCCTGCGTCATTCCAACCTTTATTTTTCGTTTCTTCTCTAATAAACCATCGCTCGCTACATTGTGGCGTAAATTGATGGACTTTACCCCAATACTCTTCGAATTCGTTGGTAACGGGTCCCTTCTGGACGAGAAATTGACCAACACCATGCAAAAATACACACCTCTTACGAGGTTGGTCGATAAATGCATTTGCTCTCATCATGTTACAATTTGAATCATGCCTAATGGCATCGTGTTGGCATGAACGTTCGTAATTTATGAACCACGGCTCTTGATTAGATGGAATTGTTCTTTGGTATTTTTCATAAAGGTCGGGCATGTTGTCGCAAACGGTTTTTGCTTTATTTAATAGGTGCTTGTAGGAGGCGAATGATTCATTTGTCAATGTAATTATAAACTTCTCTGATACAACCAAATGTGGTAGTTGGTTGTGCTTGCCACATAATACTACAATTGTTCCATCTTCTAGTCTAACAGTTGTCATTTGATTTGAGTTGATGCAGTATTCGTTGTGAAGTTGAGCATCGAGCACGTGACCCTTTTCTACTGTAATGTTTTGTCTTTTGTTGTAGAACGTAATAGGGTTCAGGAGAAACGAGCGCAATGCGTGAGGAACTGGTATGGTGTGTCTGGTACAGTCACCGTTAAGAACGTACATGTATGATTTATGAACCATTGGCGTTTCGTATTCATATAAAACTTCGAATCCATCTTGAATTACTAATGCATGAATGTTGGTAAAGCCTTGGGTCGTGCCATCAATGCTCAAAATACCGTTATATTTCGTGTCATCTAGTCTTGAAATTACTTTAAATCCTAAAGTTGTGTTGCTTTTGAATTGGATAGATGCACCTATGCAAATTAACAGCAGCAGTGCACTAATCAGATGCATAACAAGAGCTCAACTTTTTCAGCACCATAAATTGACTGGATTCATTTACAAAAACGGACTTCATCGGGGTAAATGTCTTCTTGACATGTGATTCTTTAGATGTATTGAATTCAATAGAGCTTATTTACAAATACTGACCCGACGGTTCTTTTGCTTCACAAATAATATTGAACCTTCTAAAACTATTTTACAAAATTATGAATCAATGAAATTCTAAAACATGCAGAAACGTGGAAAGCGCACAGGATCAAGTGAAAATCAACCACTTGATGACGAACCGCTGGTAGGTAACATCAATATATTGCTTTTAACGACCACAGATTAAAGAAAATAAAGAAAATAAAGAAAATAAAGAAAATAAAGAAGCCGGCGTTGATACTGAGAAATGGGCCGCGTGCAGTAGAGCAGTCACTTTTGAAAATATCAGGATAGCTTGGTCCAACGTATACATTTTCCTATACCTTGCCCGCAGAACGTGGGAATTTTGTGGATTCCAATTACTCTACTTTCTCACCTTCAAAATTCTGAATGGCATCGAAAAAACCCTAACGTTTTACTTTAGCGGTAAATTCCTTGATGTAGCGCAAAAGTCATTTGAGACTAAATCGATGGATGCTTCGTCATTATATTGGTGGGCCTCATTGAGTTTTTGTGTAACATACGGGGTTAAATTGGTTAAAATTCCCCTTCAAAGAAAATCCAGTGAAGTAGAAGCACTTGTTGACAGCAGTTTTCGTAGTGATTTGGTTTTCGCCCGCCTCAGGTATCCATTGCCACTTGAAATTGATCCCAAAATATCTTCTCTCTTTGAAGACGCATCTAGTTTTGTCGGACAACCCTTCTTTAATGCAAGCATGGGTCAAACAGTAAACTGGAATGTATCTCAATGGATTAGCGCACCTGTCACAATATTAACAGGTGTCAGTAAAGTACTGTCTCAACTTGTTGTACTGCGTACTTTAACAAATAACTCCATCATATTCCAATTCTTCGCCTACTCCTTGACAGCTCCCGTTATTGTTGCCATATTCAAATTGTTTTGGAAAAGGTACAATCAACAGGGAGGAAAGCGTATGAAAAAAAGACCATGGGCAACTCCTGTGCATCGAGAGTATCAGTTTTTGGATAGATTGGCCACAGATACGGCAAATAAAATTGAAATCTCCTTGTTTGGTTTTCAAGATTGGTTGGAGGAGAGGTACAGACAAGTGTCCATCTTGATGCGCAAGATGACGCAAGAGCACAGAGAAAGCCACAGATTATATGTAATGTTGTTACAGGGATTAGAAAAGGCTTTTGAACAAGTCATTTTTATTCATTTGATCTTCAAAGCATCCAGTTTGAATATTTCCTTGGGAACTATTAATACTGTTCAGAGTTATGCTCGTGATTTTGTTGAGTCTATGGAATCATTCTTAGATGACACTGATAAGGCCTTCCAGATGTTATTTGTTCTGTCATCCTTCTACAAAGCCACTCAACTGGCCAGTAGAGTAAGCGAAAAAAAGCTTTTAGAGCTTGACTCCGCCTCCGAAAACATGAAGATTGAGTTCCGAAATGTCAGCTTCACTTATCCAGGTTCCAAAAACGAAGGCATTAGATGATGTTTCGTTCGTTATTAATGCTGGAGAGAGCATCGTGCTTGTTCGGAGAAAACGGATCTGGTAAAAGCACAATAATAAAACTGCTTATGAGGGCCTACGACCCTGACGAAGGTATTATTTTATTTGACGACATTGACGTTAGAAAACTTGATTATAGTAAACTACAATCTCAGATGAGTGGTGTATTCCAAGAATACATCAGGATGGAAACCACAGTAAGTTTGGCAATTCAATTAGGTCAGTATCCATCTACTGATGATGAAATTGAGATCGCTGCAAAGAGAGCTGGTGCCCATGACTTTATCTCTTCTTTGAAGAATAGTTATGATACCGAGATTTCTATGCGCGATAATAGATTTAAAACAAGGGATATGATCGATGCGCCAGTATCTCTATCTGGCGGTCAATTCCAACGGTTGGCCTTGGCAAGATCTTTCTTGCGTCAGCAAGCTAAATTATTTATTTTCGATGAGCCTTCTTCGTCTTTAGATCCAGAAGCTGAAGCCAAATTATTTAAAAACCTTGTTCAACTTGTGAGGAAGAGGACTTGTTTATGGGTCACTCACCGTTTCCAAACTGTTGGTATGGCCGACAGGGTGATGCTTCTTGATCATGGAAAGCTTTGTGAGTTCGGAACACATGATGAATTGATGCGCGAGGATGGTAAGTACAAATCTTTCTATCTGTTACAGCGTGATGGGTTTTTCAATGATGACGTCAAGGTGTTCATTACAGTTAAATCTTGGGGAGAAGACGAAGGAGACGAAGTAAAGCTTGAACAATCAGATCTGGCGTCTATTGATGCTGTGAAGTCAAAAATAGAACGTTATTTGAGTGTTGAAGTTGACAGCATCTACAACACGAATAAAGGTAGAATAAGAGATGTTGAGAGCATAGAAAATGGAGGTCAATATTGGTATAAAACCAAATAAACTTTATTTACCAGAATACTCTTCTTGCATATTTGTAAGGGAATAATCTCGCAATGCATTTCCTGACTTCATCCAAAGAAAAATATAATAGAGCCCAACCAATAGGTATAAACCAAAATTGTACAGGTATTGGTCTTGTGTTGAACACGTTATTAAAGAAGGGTATATGTACCAACAACAACGCCAAAACAATTGATACGAGCATTGCCACAAACAGGAACAAATTCCTACTATTTCTTCTGAATGGCAAATGTTGGAAGAAACTCAACCTTCTTGTTCTTGTGCTCAACAAATTTCCAAATTGTACAATTACCAAATTTACAAAATAAATGGTCTGTGCAACATACAAATGATAATTGAGTTGATCTTGAGTTAACCCATAAAATCCGTCTTGATAATTATTAAAAGCAAACAATAAACTAGTACCGGGAATTCCTGCATAAACAGACATGTAATAAAAGTACATGATGAAGGATGATACAGCTTCGAAAATTCCAGTAAAGAAATACGCTTGTAAAAACAACTGTGGATTGACCAACTTTTCTCCAGTAACACTTCTTGGTTCTCTGGTCATCAAATCAGCCTCTGCTTTTTCAGAAATCAAACTTAGAGAAGGCATAATATCAGTTGCAACACAAATCATAATCATCAAGAAGGAAGACAACGCGATGGGAATACCGAAGAATATATTTAAAATAATAGGCATAATTTCAGAGAAACTGCCAGCGGGTAACAAATACAAGAGCACTTTTTTTAAATTTTCAAAAGCAATCCTACCATTTTCTATTCCAGCAACAATACTGCTGAATCTGCTGTCCATCAACACGATAGCAGCAGCCTCTCTAGCAACCTCGCTACCAGCTCCCATAGCAACACCAACATTAGCTTGTTTGAGAGCAGGCGCATCGTTGACACCGTCACCAGTAACAGCCACGATATGCTTACGTGCCTGACACTCCTTCACAATTCGTAATTTATGATCTGGAGTGGTACGCGCCCAACAAATCTCTTGATGCATTAGGATTCTGTCCCATGCTGTTTTATCGAGAGTGGGTACGACTGGTCCTCTGATGGTAAGTGCCCTGTGACTGATGCTCTCCTTGTCAAGAACCATTTCTTCGGTTATGGTGTTACTATCCTTGATATCTATGGTGTTACTTGGGTCTTGTTTGATGATGCCTACCATTCTTGCAATGGCGGCTGCTGTGACGTGATGATCTCCGGTCACCATCATGACTCTTATACCGGCGCTGTTGCACCTTTCAATGGCGCTTGGTACGTCTTCTCTTGGAGGGTCTATGAGCGCCACTAGTCCCACAAAGCAGTGGCCTTCCAAAGGGAAATTTACTTCTTCCGCGTTGAAGACGTAGCGATCGACTGGATATTGACTGGGATCCAAATCTTGTTTGCAACATCCTAGCACTCTCTGGCCTTCTCCACTGAAATGTTCTTGTTCTCGAATTAAATCTTGTTTGATTTCATCGGTCATTGGTACTATGCTTCCGTCCTGCATCATTACCGAAGTACATCGTTCGATGATAATCTCTGCAGCACCCTTCATCAACAAGGTGCTTGCATTTTTTGAGTTGACCTTCGGTGTTACAATATTCAACATCCATTTATTTTTTGAATTGAAGGGAATCACACACAATTCAGTGTATTGATCACGCACGGCATGTACGCTGCCAAATCGTTCCGCAAATAACAAAATACCGGTATCGCTGGCATCACCCTGTACCTTTCTTTGTAACATTGGAAGATGAGCAGTTTTATCATCAAAAGTAGCTCTATTACACAACCCACACACACGAACGAGTTCTTTAAAAGCAACCGCATCATTGGATTCAAATGTTTTTTGAAATTGTTCGAAACTATAAACTTTCATTCCGTTCAAGACATTCATGACGCTCATTTTATTTTGAGTCAACGTGCCCGTTTTATCGCTGGCAATCATGTCGATGCTCCCCAAGGTCTCTACGGTCGGCAAATGTTTCACCAACACATTTTGTAGAAACATTCTACGAGCCATCAACGTAAAAGTAAGGGATACACTGATGGGAAGTCCCTCCGGAATAAAAGCAACAACACTGGTGAGGATGGTGATCACGATCGCTGCGATGGACAAGTACCCAGGATAAGAGACGCGTAACCAAACAAGATACGCAATTAAACAAGCAACGCTCAGACAAAGAGCCAATATGACAGCAAAAGTAATAAAACCCAAAATTTCCTTGTTGATGGGAGTCATCTTTCCCTTTTTTTGTGTGGATTTTGTAATTTTACCCATCACTGTTTGATTTCCGACGGCAACCACTACACCCTGACCAACACCCTCCGTGATGCTTGTTCCCATGAATAGCAAGTTTTTGGTCTCCATGAAATTTTCATCAGTCATGTTGACCGTACATGAGATGGGATCTGTCTCTCCTGTTAATATCGAATTATCGACCTTTAATTGTTGTTGCTTGACTACTCTCAAATCGGCTGGCACTTTTTCACCAATCTTTACTTCGACCAAATCACCCAGTACCAAATCGCGTATTGGTGTTTCTTCTTTTTTACCACTTCGGATCACCATGGCCATGCTCGGTAACATTCCACCTATACTGTTCATGACCTTCATGGATTGAAAATCTTGCCATGCATCAAAGAAGGCGTTAGTAAAGATGACGATGAATAGAATGATACCGAGTCCCAAGTTGCTCGGGTCTGGTGTGCTGCCTTGGAGTGATCCAAGTGGTTGGTAACTGAGAATGGCTAGAATGGCACTGGGCCACAATACAAAACCGAAACCTCCGAAAATGTAACCCAGAATTTTGATGACGATGGTCCATCTGCTCTTGGTACTGATCTCATTAGGACCATTCTCTGTAAGTCTTCTCTTGGCAAAATCTTCTAAAAGTCCTGATTCTGTATCTGTTTCATACCTTCTTGACATTTCTTTGAGGTCTATTTTGTGGTAGTCAATTGCTAAATCTTTTTGAATTTCGGCATCCCCTTCGGTTACTTTTTGTACTATTTGTACTTTTGGTGTACGTGGAGAAATGGGTGTTTCATATTGATCAAAATTTGGTTCCTTAATAACAACACCAGTTCTTAAATCTTGGGAGGATCTTTTCATATCCTCGCGCGCAATGTTAAGACTAGACCTTCTCAACACAAATTCTTGCTGCAACCCAGAGTTCTTTCTTTCTGAATCGGTATTCACACGATCGAAACTTGAGCGTGGTATATCTGGTAATGGCACATGTGTATATGACTGCGCCATCTCAATAGATTGCCTCACATTATTGTGGTCGCCATTTGAAACGTCCCTAATGTTGTATTGTGACATTTTTAGTGGACGGATTTTTAATTAAAAAGAGTTTTCAAGGAGGATTATAATGAACTATTAATAGGTATGTCTTGGCACTCTGAGATTCTGTTTCAGGACGAGTTAAAATTCTTTTTGAATTAAGTAAGCATCGCACTGCACCAACAAGATCATCCGTTTTTTTAACAAATTCCGACTAAAAACCTTCACAAAAACCTACAGATAAACACATTGACTTTATATATTAAGTATGTTTCAAAATATTTTTATTGTTTACAAAATCACCACAAGCTTCTATATGACAAGTTATGGAAACAGCGCCGTAACAAATCACTTTTTTGTATATATATTTGGGAAACACAACTACCTCTTAATGCATGGTACTGAAACAAGATTACATGTTCTTCTGAGAAGAACGGCTTATCGACTTGCTCTGAAAGAATTTTTCCTCGTCCAAACATTTGTAGTGGAAAACTATTACGGTCTCTCACTGACCACGCAAAATTTTCAAGTTCGCCAGCAGTGACGTCTAAATTTAGTACCTCAACAGGTGTGACGCTGTCATGTAAATGGTGATTAATTTTAATCTCACAACTAGTTTCAGTTTGATCATGCTGGTCGCCAATCCAACGAAATGACATTACACCTGATTTTGGAAGGTTATATGCATCTGAGCATAATGTGTGTGCTATCGAAGACAAATCAATTTGTTTAAAATAACAGCTATCAATATATTCGGCGTCCTTACAGTCGAAACCAATCATGACATTTAGAGACTTTGAAGCTAATTGATATAATTCTTCTACCTCATAAAAATAGTTGTCCAACATATATTTTCGTAATTCATCGAATATAATCTTCTTTTGCTTCAACAACGGTACAAGTTGCTTTATGAATTTATTGCGATAATTTTCTGAATCTGTTTTTGGTAGTGTTACGACAAAATTCAATTCTTGAAGAAGGGTTTGTTCATATACTTTTTGCCAATGTACATACTCATCACACAAGAAAGTCTTCAGGAATGTGCACGAAAGAGGAACACTGAAAAAGAGCTCTCTATAGCTAAGGAACGAACAAATAATGGTCCATATATCTGACGGTACATAGTGAATAATATCCATAATAATTTTTTGTGTTGTGGTCACTTTGAACTTTCAGGAGTTTCACAAATCGTAGTTGTCCTCTACAACAAGAGTTTACGATATAGATAAATTTATTACAGATTATGAATTAGATCCTATTTCTTTGGGCCATTGGCGCATCATTTTTTATGATGTGTGGTGTACTTGCTTGGCTGTTGACTAATTCAAGGGCACGTCTGGTTTTTTACTTGCGAGGTCATCAATCTAACAAGTGTGAGTTTAATATCAAACGTTTTCTACATGTTCTTTAAGTTTTTGAGGGCTAAGAAGTAGATCGAACCAAGTCAGAGGTTCATTATTTGTTTGCATTTTGTAATAAAAGTTGCGATTTTTGTAAGGAGACAATTTTGTGGGTTTTCTTGAAGAAAGAAGCAGCCGACCTCTTCATGCATATTAATTGATACAAGCATAATAAAAAATGATAATAGTATAACATAAACTTGTTTGTTGTCTTTGCACACAGAGCAACATGCTATATGACATCTTCGCACGTTGATGAATTGGGAGATTATAAGCTGTTTTTTTCCACAATTGTATTGTCATCACACCAATTTTTTTAATGATGAACTAAAAAACCACGGAGAGAAGGATAGATTTTTGGGTTTGGTAACAATCTAGTAAATTCAGAACCTTTTGAGTTTGGCTCTTTGTTAAATACCTCCCATTGAGCGGAGTAACTCCAGAGTATATTCTCACCCCATAGAGCATTAAGCATTCGTACAACAAACATAGAAAAAAGCTATGTCCCCAACGATTCTGGCTGTCGTAAATTTCACTCAAGGAGTTTTGTTTATTCGTTAAATGACATGTTTCCCCCTGCCAACTGACTGGAACGATAATTACTCGAAAAAGTACAAATTAACAAATTTTTATAGTTGATAAATAAGGAAATTCTATTAACCCGTGACTGCAACGACTATTTAACTTGTTATGAATTTATACCGAACAATTCAACAATTTAACAAATTATGGGCGTAGTTGAGAACTCAGAAGGATTTGCTCCAATCAGCCCGAGCACTGTATCTGATACTCGCAGCGGAACAACAAGTATGGCATCCCCATATGAGTCCGATGTGCACCTGCCCCTACAGAAACCTTACACACTACAAGGTGCTGACACACCCATTGAAGGGCCCAACTCGCGCAGTTCAACCATCGATGAGTTTGAGGTAACACCACAAGAACCAAGGTTCCCAAAGAGAAAGATGATAGCACAATTGTCCCTATGTTGGATGTTTGTTTTCTACGGTGCATTATGGTCAATGCTTGGTCCAACATTATCATTGTTCTCAAGCAGGACAGGCAGTGACATACAAATGCTTGGATACCTCTTCACAATTCGTGGTTTGGGAAACGTCATCGGTGGTCTATTGGGAGGAAAGCTCATGGATAGATTCAACGGACAAATCGGAAGAAAGATTTACATCATCATCAGCGTAGCTGTGCTAGCAGGAGGTGTCATGACTTCAACACTCTTCGAACAATTCGCCATGGCAATTATACTCAACGGTATCGCGGGTGTTGCAGCTGGGTTCATGAACGTTTTCAGTAACACCTTGGTCGGGTACTTATGGGGAGACCGTGTCGGGATCTTTTTACAAATGTTACATTTCTGCTTCGGGGTTGGGTCTGTAACCTCACCCCTCATAGTTACCTTTGTTACGGACAAAATGGGTGTCGGAGTAAATTCCAATAGATGGGACGCTCTCACAGTGTGTTACATTATCACAAGCTCTCTTGCCATTCCCACCATATTATTCTTTTTGTTCTCACCCGCGCTCGACGCAAGCCGCATCATTACACAGGAAGAAAAAGAAAAGATGGAGAAGCGTTCAAAAGATACCAGATCCCCTTGGATTAAGTTTAAGGAGCAACTCACTCGTCAGACCATCATCAAGTACATTGGTGTCGTCATGGTCGCCTTGGCCCTGTTTGTATATTCCGAAGGTGTGTTTGCTGGTCTTTTATACACATATGTTACAAAGAAGGGATTGACTGATGAGATTGGTGCTGGTCTCCTAAATTCCTTGTTTTGGTTGACTTTTACGATCGGACGTCTATGTGCAATCTTCATCTCAGCAAAGGTCAAATCTGTTTACATGATTATCATCGATTTGTGTGGTCTGTTATTTGCCATTACTGCTGCTGTTATTTTCCATGATAATTTGAACATCTTTTCCATTTGTGTTGGTGTTTTGGGCGTCTCTTACGCTAGTATGTTCCCTGCTACCATGTCTTTGATAAAATCTTATATGGGATATGACTTGACTGGAACAATGACATCTTTGATTATTCTAGGATCTTCCATGGGTAACATGATTAATCCAGTTATCATCACCAGTACAATGTCCAAATTTGGAGCGATTGGTTTGTTGTGGTGCACTCTGATCCTATTGTCTATTTCATTCATATTCTATTTCGTCATATTTGCATTCTTTGGCAAGAGGGATAGTGTCAAAGAAGTGACTGTGTCTGCAGTAGCAACACCTGTGGAACTTATAGAAGAAGTAGTTTAAATTTTCTGTAGAAGAAAAGGGAGAACTTGCATCAGTTTAGTTGTGCAGTCGAAAAATTGGCAACGTCATTTAAAATCAATAAAAGAGGAATTATCTACAAATACTTCTTGTTTGTGAGCAAACCTTTGGGAAGACCTTTATTGAACTTTTATAAAACAAATTCTAAGTTGTCCGTCTGTTATTACAACAGGAAAACCTAAATAGGAGAATAGGTTTTTTTTAGAAAAGCAATATAAAAAGAGATCAATCGAAAGCATCAATTAATTTTATAACAAAAGAACGGTTTGTAAAGATGTGTTTTGTTTTTATTTGACGGGTTTGACACGCAATAAAGCTTATTTCAGTTGTTCTTTATGGTATATATGCTTTCTTCTAGTCTCTAGTTCTTGTGTTCAAATACCTCAAAGTCGCCGTTTCTGAGGTGGTGCACGCTTGCGTGCACCTGTTTGTCTCGCAGCCTAAATAACCTGTGCTAATCATCCTATGATCATGTTAATTCTTGGTGACCTACGGTCTGTAAAGAGTAATACTAGTATTCAGTAATTTATTTGGGAAATTGAGTTGTGAAAACGGATTGAGCATCCACCATGGCCATATCGCCTAGTAGTAGAGTGGAGGCGTGTCTCACGGTATTCGATTTGGTTTTGCTCAATAACTCTACCACTTTGCTTACTCCCTTGATGATACCCTTCTTATAGTTTGTGACCATGGTTTGAAGGGTGTTGAGCACGTGGACGAGCTGTGATGGATGTTTGTTGTTGTCGAGATGGGAGAATCTGAACAATTCTGGTGATTTTGGAAATGTCATGGTCAACAATGCATCGAATAGAATCGAACTATAACTAACGTGATTCAAATCGTCGCCTACATAGGGCCTGCTCGCTCTCTGACTCACCAATTTGAAATCAATAGATTGCACCGGTAATGTTTTGATTACATTTTTTAGGGAATCCGTAATCATGTTGGAATTGCAAGGTGATTCTCTAGCAACGTGTAACAAGGCACTTGCTGCCTGTAGGTCGGGTAACATTTTGATCAACACTCTTGTGCAAATGCTTGCAGCTGTTTTTCATGTGAGTCGTAATTGCTTGGTCCATCTCTGCGGGGTACTTGTTCATGATGGTGCGAAGTAATTTGGTGGCTTGTTCTTGTTCTCTGCTGTCGAATAACTTGGCGATGAGTTGTGGAATGTAACGAGATGCCATTGGGAGAGAGATTGAACGTTGGAATGATTCGTCATCGAGCTTGATGGTGCAGTCGATTATGGCTCTGGTGATGGGCACCGTGTCGTATTCGCTCATGCCTCCAATGATCTTTTCGATACCCGACTCTAGTAGAGCAATGGCTTGTTCGGCGGTCAAATGAGCGTGAATTTGCGATTGGAACAAATGATTAAGAGCCAAGGTGGTGTGTCCCATGTTGAAAATGTTGTTCATGTAGGATTCGATGAACGCTGTGGCCAGTGCAGATGATAGAGTCAATTTGCTACCGATTAACGTGGTGATCATGTAACATCCCAGGCGAGCGTCAGAGTCTTTTGATTTATGACCCTCGAAAATGTGTGGTAGGACGCGACGTAATGAGTCCTCCTTGATTTGTGTGTAATTCAAATACTCCAAAATTAACGTGACGAAGAAATTGGTAAATGTTTTGTTCTGTATCTTGTGTTGTTGATACTGTTTCATTGATTCGCAGATGAAATCCAAAATGGATGTGTCGGTGTGGCAACGAACGACTAGAACTGGTCTTGATAAACTGGCTCCGCTTCTTTGGATGGGCTCCAAGAAGCTCCATTTTGAATTATCAATGTTGAGTATTTGAACCATGCGTGCGAATAGTGTTGCCTGATGGTAGGGTATGATCGATTGTAACATGTGGTCGACATTATATACGTTGACTCTGTACCTTCTTATCAAGTACTCCAGTGCCTTGTGTGAAGACTTTAATAAAAAGTATGGCGAAAGTAATAAAAAGAATTCGGATATAATTTTATCCAATTTGTCATTTTCCTGCTTGGTTTGTTGCTCGCGATTTGTGGAGGATTCATTTTTAGGATCGCTCAGTTTAAAATATACACTCACACATATCAACCGGTACTCTTTAATCGATTGGGTGAGTAATCGAATGAATATATGCGATGTATTAAGCAGCGTGTAGCATAGTGTTCATTTTGTAATCATATGTTGGAAATTTCTGGTTGGTCATTTTGCAATGTGAAAAAAAGGGCTTTTTGAAATTTGTGAAAAGCAACCTCTGCCATATCGTAATACACAATGGTATGTATTTTTGTCCCACGTCCTCCGATATACATTACTTTTATTTTATAGCGTACTATCGTGGGGACGTGTATATATTAGATATTTACTTTTAATAGGGACGCGTCAGAACAAAGACAGTTAAGAAGGCAGCACGTGTTATCGTCGAAAAGTACTATGGTATCTTGGGCCAAGACTTCCAAGTCAACAAGAAGATCTGCGAAGAAATTGCTCTAATCCCATCAAAGCGTCTTCGTAACAAAATCGCTGGTTTCGTAACCCACTTGATGAGACGTATTCAAAAGGGTACCGTTCGTGGTATCTCACTCAAACTACAAGAAGAAGAGCGTGAACGTCGTATGGACTATGTACCCGAAGTATCACACGTCGATGAACTTATCCAAAACGGAATCATGGTTGATGATGATGTATTCAACATGCTCCAAAGCATTGGTTTCGGCAACTTGGAGAATGTAACCAAGGTTCAACCAAACGCAAACCAAAAACAACGTGGACCCAAAAAGGAAAATAACTACTAAATTGTTTTCTGATAAATATTTTATAGAATTTAATTGTTTTTGTACTTTCTTTGTTCTTTTTTTCTGTTGACGTCCAGTGATGCCAAGAATTTATAACAAACCACTTTAAGTATATTTGAGTGAGTTTTATTATTCAAATAATGGAAAACAACCAAAAGTCATCAGTTGATGCTGCGGTCCAGACGGATCCATTGACCACAACAATAAAGCAGAACATCGTGTTCGATGATCCCAAGAAAGAAAAGAAGCTTCAGGCTAAGCTCGTAGCTACATCAGCCCAACCCGGGTGGTTTCGCCCGATAACCAGATCGAAGACAGGGACATTAAATCAATCTAAGGATTCACTGAAAGAGAGTGATGACGATAGCAGCGATGCTTCAGGGGACGATGAGGATTTTAGTTCACACGACTTTAAAAGGAGGAGAATGTATTCTTGTGAAGAATATGACGACGGGACAACAGGTGTATCTACGTGTATAACTGTGAGCCAAATACCGAATGTCTTCGATAAACTATCCGAATTCCTAAAAATTGAGAACAATCTTGAAAATTTTGATTTATACGCCATTCAGACTCTAATCCTTAACTGCGCCATGGACCTAGTACATTTCAAGAACGAGGACCAGCTTTTCGAGTTTGTGAAAAAAATTGTTCTAGAAAGGCAGGAATTTAAGGTATGCATGCACCTCTTGATGACCCATCGGCTAATTATTACAGATATCTGGTAACAAGGTTTGGAGGAATCCAGTCCGTATGTACAACATTCACATTATATGTTAATTATTATAGCGCAACCAACGTATGACGAAGAAGAAGACAAAGAGATGATTGAGAGATATGATGAATTAATGAACTCTGACGAACAAGAGCTCCTACGTAGTTATAAAAGCGACTCCAAGTTTGCAAAGAAATTTACATCCGCCGAAAAAAAACAGATTGAGAAGGGAATCAAGCAGGGGCTAACAAACAGAGAAATCTCAGTGAACCTTGGAAAGAATGTGCATGCTAACCACGTCACGATCTACAGAAGTGAATATTTAAGAAGAGAAAAGAAAAAAAGGAATGAAGAATAAATTATAAAAATTCGTTTGGTTTCTTATTTTTAGTATTATGACATTTGACGACAATGGAACGTTGGGTGACGTTTGCCGCCCAAGACTTCCGTTAAATTTTTTATTAAATTATTTTGAAAGAACCACCAAGAAGAAACAACTGTATGATAAGGGCCAATAATGTCTTCAATGATATCAAGCCTTATCAACATTAATCAACGTGGGACAGCCCAAGTCATGAGCAAACTAAACGACTTCAATACATTTTTGAGGAAGAAGACACACATTATAGATAAGATATGCGAACGTTTATATATATCTTCCCTTCTTTCTCAACATGACACGTGTCAGATGCAAGAGAAACTCACTCAAGAAATTTGCAAGTCCTTTGGAACAAGAGTTATGATTTTTAATTTTTCATCGACCACTTTCTCAAACGGAGGACTTCACTGTTTTGAAGTTGCGCAAAGCAATCTTCTTCACCATTTCGAACGTATAACGAACCTATTCAGTATGTGTGATGCAATGCATTCATACCTTTCTAGCAATCCAGGAAGCGTGATTGTGGTCCACACTTGCCCAAGATCAGTAACCTATGCCGCTCTCCTCACAGCATGCTATCTTTCTTACACAGATGGGAAGCGTTATAAGAATAGCATAGACGCCTACATTGAACTAAAAAACAATCCCACAGTTATGCAACTTGTGGAAAAGAGCACTTTGAACTGTCAGCCAAGCATTTTCAGATACGCCCGTTTCTTCAGTATGATGACACAGATGCCGATGCCTTGCGTTCGGAAGTTGGCGCTAACAAGCTTGCGTATGAATTCGCTTTTGACATCATTATCCACCAACCAAACCGGATCTCGTCAGTCACCACATAACCTGTACTTCTTAGTCAAGCAGCAAGTAAAAAACCAGTGTACTCCTCAAACACTGCAAACCTTGTACCGGTGGAAGAGAGGCGTGACGGTCAGTTGTGGTATAGATATGACATAGACGTTCCTTGCGAGTTGTTTGGAGACTTTATGCTTTATTGCTATCGAGTGGTTCAGGACAGTTTCGAGAAGGTGTTCAGATATACCTATAGTACCTTGTTAGATAAGTAATGCATTTATGCACGATGTCCTCACTGTTAAAAAAACACATTTGGATTGGATTGATTGTGCGGCTCCACACAACATCAGCAACCGACACAATGCCAACAACAATTGTGGACACATTCCCAATGACTTCATGATGCAACTTTCATTCAAGGATAATCCTAGATTTGATCGCAAAGCCGCCAACTATGCCATTGAGCTTGAAAAGTGCGTTAGAGATTGTCCAAGTTACTATCTAAAAGATCCCAAGGTCGCCCACTCCGTTAGACTTCAACACATTAACGTAAAGCATCGCCATAGCATGCACAAAGTGCTCGCAGAACTATCATCCCAGGTTGCTAAGGGTGGAACTCGTAATCTTCGCCAGTCAGTCACCAAACCCACTCAATCAACTCCGGTTGGAAAAGTAGTGCCTCGCATTAGGCGCAGCTACACAGCAAGAGCGAAACAAGTCAATAACAACAAGCCAAAAGAGGATGAAGCTTTTGTAACACCAGTCAAACAAAAGATAAAACAGGTCAACCTGTTAAACTTTGACGATGAAGATTTTGAAGTGGTCGAGACCGAATCTTATGAGGACCGTGTAAAGCGTCAACACACTGCACTGGATGATCTTTTAATGGATTTATCTCCGATGAGTCCTGTGTACTCTCCTGGAAAGGATGGAAAGAAGAAGACTAAGAGCACAAGGAAAAAGTTCAATCTTCCCGAACCACTCAAACCTCGCGTATTAAATCTTGAAAATGCTGACGAAAACGATGAGGAAGGAGACGATGACGATGAGTTTGAGAGTAGCGATGACTCTGATTCTGATTCATCTGAAAATGAAAATGTTGAAGCCAGCATGGCAAAACGGACGCCAAAAAAGAAGAGAAAGACAAAAAAGATTGTACCCGAAGAAACACAAGATAAAGAGAATCAAGAACCACCAGCCGTTATTGCGGTGCCTCCACCACCGCCACCGCCTCCAGTAATGTGTGCACCACCTCCACCGCCACCACCGCCGCCAATGATGAAGGCTGGCCCTCCACCTCCGCCACTCTCAAACATCACAAACTCGCAACAATTAGTCATCAACACCACAAAACAACTCTTCTGGAAACCCATCAACATGACGCCAGAGTCCGACTCCCCAAGCGTTTGGAGCGAAGTTGACTTGAATCCCGAGGACGTTGTGAACATTCAAGAACTCGAAAAACTATTCAGCAAAAACAACAACGTACCAACTCCAAGCACACCAAGACCAAACTCTGGAACTGTAAACGAACCAAACACACCACGTGCTGTCGATCACGTACCGGTCTTGGACTCCAACGTTGAAAGAAAGTTGGAAATTGTTATAACCAGCAGTTTCAAAAGTGTTGGCGCCGATCAAATCGTTGAGTTTATCGATCAATTGGACCTGAACAACATGTCGTTGGAGCGCATCGAACATTGTGCAAATTTCGTGACGGTGCTCGATAAGGAAAAGAAGGAAACGCTCGCATTGCGTTACCAACAAGAAAAATACATGTCCAAAGTAGAAAAGTTTTTGTATGTGTTGTGCGAGTGCGATCGCATTAGCGACAAGTTGGATGCGATGAAGAGCATGCATTGTCTCGAACCCATTGTGCACGATGTACGTAACATGTTGCAATGTAAACTTACTGCATGCAACGTCTTGTTCAATAATGCAAGTTTTGGAAGAATGCTACATTACGTTTTGCTGGTGGGAAATGCGTTGAATAGAGGAAAGAAGGGAATTGCTGACGTGAAGGCATTCCATCTCAACATCCTTCCCAAATTGATTGATACCAAGAGCTCATGCGGTGGAGATCAAGACCAAGGAGATGCACCAACACTTTTACATTACTTGATTAAACTTGTGGAAGAGAAGGAACCCGAAGTTTTAAACTTTTATGCCGATCTCGAAAGTAACAATGTGTTGTTTGATGCATGTAAGATTACATTGGAGTTGATAACCATTCATCGCTCCGAAGTGAAAAACATGTGTAGATATTTGACCAAAGAGTGCACTCAAAGAGGTACCACGGCCTGTTGTGAAACTGGTCCTGATGGAGTGAAAAGGTTGTTCAAGATGAGGGATGACGCGGTGAAATGGAGTGAAGAGATTGACGGGTTAATTGACAATTACAAAAATAGTTATTGTAAACTACTTCAATACTTTGTTTATGAACCAGACAAGAACAGCAACGAAAATGACGCACAAGATGCGTTCTTTGTGACCATTCGCGATTTTGTTAGTAACTTTAAGATTGCAAGAGAACAGAGGCAGAAGTGGTTGTTGAAGGAGAAGCAAAAGAAGAAGAGGTCGCAATCTTTGATTGAGAGAACAAATAATTTACAGAAGAGAATTGTTTAATTGACTTGCATCGAGTTTAAGTGCTCTTGTATCTCGTCTAATAAATTTAATTCAAACAAGTTTTGTTCCATTTCATGAAGAATTTGTAACAGCCCGGAACAACATTCTTGCGGCGGCATAGGATTTTGATTCGTGAAGATTTTTTTTTATTCTCCTTGCGGGACTCAACTTGAAGCCCATCATAATAATTTCCGAACCTGATTTATTCATAATACAAAAAAACATGTCCCAGAACCCCTACGATAGACTACTAAAGAGTGTTGAAGTGTCAGGAGAGACCTTCAAGTATTACTCCCTACCAGATCTTAACGATAGCCGTTATGGTATGATTGTTTGTTAGTTCGTTCTCACCATTGCAGATGAATTGCCATACAGCATAAGAGTTCTCCTAGAGGGATGTGTCAGAAATTGTGATAATTTTTCCGTAAAGGAATCAGATGTCGAGAACATTTTAAACTGGGTAAAGACCAGCAGAGAAAGCATTGAAATTCCATTCAATCCAGCAAGAGTATTGATGCAAGATTTCACGTAAGTATTTTGCACATGTCAGTGCTTACAATTATAAAGTGGTGTTCCAGCCGTTGTTGATTTAGCTGCACTCAGAGATGCCATGAAGCGTCTTGGAGGCAACCCAAAAAACATCAACCCCTTAGTACCTGTTGATTTGGTCATCGATCACTCAGTACAAGTAGACGCCTTCCGTTCAAAGGAAGCCCTAGAGTTCAACCAAGAAAAGGAATTCGAACGCAATTATGAGCGTTTCAAGTTCTTAAAGTGGGGAAGCAAAGCCTTCGAAGGCCTCACCATTGTTCCACCAGGATCAGGTATTGTGCATCAAGTCAATCTCGAGTACTTGGCACGTGGTGTCTTCAACAACAATGGATTGTTATACCCAGATAGTGTTGTTGGAACCGATTCACACACAACAATGATCAACGGATTGGGTGTGCTCGGATGGGGTGTCGGTGGTATCGAAGCAGAGGCTGCAATGTTGGGTCAACCCATCAGCATGGTCCTGCCATTAGTTGTTGGATACAAACTAACCGGTAAATTACAAGGAACTGCCACCAGCACGGATTTGGTGCTCACCATCACTCAAAACCTTCGCAAGTTGGGAGTCGTCGGTAAATTCGTAGAATTCTACGGAGAGGGTGTTGAAGCTCTAACGCTCGCCGATCGCGCCACCATCTCGAACATGTCACCAGAGTATGGTGCAACCATGGGATTCTTCCCAGTCGACGACCAAACATTAAAGTACCTGCGTCAAACAGGAAGACCAGAGCTCAACGTCAATTACATTGAATCCTACTTGAAGAAGCAGAAGCTATTTTTGGATCATTCGTCCAAAGTGAGCTACTCACAAACATTGGAATTGGATTTGAGCAGCATTGTTCCATGCTTGGCCGGTCCAAAGAGACCTCAAGACAGAGTGGCCCAAAGCGACTTGCAAAGAGATTTCAAGGCATGCATGAGTGCTCCAAGAGGCTTCAAGGGATTCGAAGTACCACACGATCACTTTGGTGCACAAGTCAACATTGAGTACAAGGGACAAAACTATACATTAAAGCACGGAAGCGTCGTAATCGCAGCCATCACCAGTTGCACAAACACAAGCAACCCATCCGTCATGATCGCCGCAGGTCTAGTGGCCAAGAAGGCTGTCGAGTTGGGTCTAGACGTTCCACCCTACCTAAAGACATCATTGTCACCTGGAAGTGGTGTGGTCAGCGAGTACTTGACTCGTTCGGGACTACAAAAGAGCTTGGATCAAATCGGATTCCAAGTGGTGGGATATGGTTGCATGACATGCATAGGCAACAGCGGAGAGCTACCCGACGTGGTGCATCAAGCCATTGCCGACAATCAAATGGTATGCGCCAGCGTCTTGTCTGGAAACAGAAACTTTGAGGCACGCGTCCATCCATTAACTCAAGCAAATTACTTGGCATCACCACCGCTCGTAGTCGTTTACGCATTGGCGGGAACAGTCGACATTGATTTACAGACGCAACCATTGGGAACAAACAAGGACGGAAAGCAAGTCTTCTTGCGCGACGTATGGCCCACGCACGAAGAGATTAATGCCGTCATGGATCAATTCGTCAAACCAGACATGTTCACAAGCGTGTACGATAAGATCAACAAGGGAACACCCGAATGGAACAGCATGCAAACGCCAGATACACAATTATACCCATGGGACGAACAAAGCACATACATTCACAACCCACCATACTTTTTAACTCTGGGAACGGAGGCAAACGAAACGGTGGAGCCCATTCGCGACGCTCGCGTACTTTTAAATCTCGGCGACAGCATCACCACCGATCACATTAGTCCAGCAGGTAACATTTCAGCAAAGAGCAGCGCAGCAGAGTTTTTATCGTCCAAGGGAGTCGATCGCAAAGATTTCAACACTTATGGTGCCAGACGTGGAAATGACGAGGTCATGGTGAGAGGAACATTTGCCAACGTTCGTTTGTTGAACAAATTGGCAGGAAAGCCAGGTCCACAAACCATTCACGTGCCCAGCGGTGAATTATTGAGCATTTACGATGCGAGCGCGAGATACAAGGCCGACAACGTGCCAGTGATTGTATTGGGAGGAGAGGAGTATGGAAGCGGATCCAGCAGAGATTGGGCAGCCAAGGGACCCTTCTTGTTGGGCGTCAAGGCTGTTATTGCTCAAAGCTTTGAGCGCATTCACAGAAGTAATTTGGTTGGCATGGGAATCATTCCTCTACAATTCAAGAAGGGAGAAGGTGCTGATCAATTGGGATTGACTGGCAAGGAGACGTATAGCATTGACTTGGGTAGCGACATCAAACCTGGTCAGAATGTAAGCGTCAAGGTGAAGGGCGAAGCTGGAGAGAAGAGCTTTGATGCAGTGTTGAGATTTGATACTGAAGTTGAATTGGTATACTATAAGAATGGTGGAATTTTGAACTATGTATTGAGGAACTTGTTGAAGAATTCAAAATAAATTATTCTCTCGAACAATTATTTGTTTTTAATCTTTGTATCCGTGTGATGGGGTAAGGATTTGTTGGAATTTGTTGGTTGATTGTAATCCAGAGCAAGATGTCTGTGGGTTTAAGGCTCAACAGCAATGTCCTCAAATCTTTTCAGATGGGACGTGTTTTGAAGGATAATAGTAAGGAGATCAATTCACTTGATTTTTCTAGAGATGGAGACTGGCTAGTTACGGCAAGCGATGATGAATCTATCCACCTCGTTAACTGCAACAAGGGAACAATGGACAAGGAACTATTTAGCAAAAAATACGGTGTGAATCTCATACGCTTCACAAATCACAACTCGGCGGTAATTTATGCGAGCAAAAATGAGAGTGACGACTCTCTACGTTATTTATCGGTACACGACAACAGATTTATTAGATACTTTTCTGGTCACCGTGACCACGTTACATCAGTGGCAATGTCACCGAACGATGATACATTTCTCAGTGCCGCTCTGGACCAATGTATCTATTTATGGGATTTAAGAACAAACACTAGTCAGGGCAAAGTAGGTGTTATAGGAAAACCACAAGTTGCCTACGATCCTCAAGGAGATGTGATAGCGGTTGCCTCTGGAATAAATGTTGTAAAACTGTACGACAAAAGGCATCTAGATGGAGGGCCATTCTGCGTATTCCCCATTGACCTACCATCGTCTGTAGATTTTACACACGTTAAATTCAGTCCATCAGGCAAACTGATTTTACTATCAACAAACGACAATATCATTCTGTTATTGGATGCATACAAGGGGAATCGAGTTGCGGATCTCACAGATTTTGTTCACGATAACTCTACAATTAACATTGAGGCTTCATTCACACCAGATGAACAATACATTGTATCCGGGTCAGAAGATGGTTCTATACATTTTTGGGATATACAAACAAAGCAAAAATGCAACGTATTAAAGGGACATGCTGGTCCAGTTACATCAGTTCAATGTAATCCCAGATTTGCAATGCTCGCGTCAGCATGTACAAATCTTGCCTTGTGGGTGCCGACGGACCGATCGCAATAATCAATATAAAATTAAACTTGTAATCAACCCTTTGGTACTGTTTTGTTAGTTTTGATGTGTTGTCATGATGAACATTGACTTTTTTGGAATATTTCTGAAAAGTTGTAATCATTAGCTGTCGAACGTCATAACATTATGAGCTTTGAACGTTATTGTCTCATTGTTAGCGTGGACACTATTGAAGAATTCAACCCGAAAATCTTTGAGATAAGCGCGATTCAGCCGACTTACAGAGTAAAGTAGGCATATTTGTTACAAAACTTACATCAAAGGTTGTTTGGAAGAACAAAAAAGACAGGATATGTGAAACAAAATTTGTTGTACCGAAGGGTGACAAGGTTGTCTTTTTTTGTTCAAATAAAGAGTACAAAACCAAGTCAGCAAAAGAAGGAGATCAACTCCAACCAAAGATGATTGATTTCACTATTCTTTCCGTAAGTTTAGAATTTTGTTCTTTCCTAATAAACACAGAGACTAGGGGATGGACCAAAGAGAAAAATTGGAAAAGGATCATTAAATGTAAGTGAGCACGTCAAAATTGGAGAAAGAAGCACCACTTCTGCTACAGTTCCAACACCAGTTGGAAAAATACTTCTTACAGTAACTACGTATCCCATTCAATCACTCCGTTCAACATCGTTTGGCCCAGTAGCCTACTCATCTTCACCTTCAATGAAAGTTCACACTGACTTACAGAAAAGATCACTATCAGGCAATTCTCTTCCTGATGCTGAGGCCGTTTTGAGCGAAGATTCAGAATTCGCTAAAATAGAGAAGTTGATTCTAGAAAAGAAGGAAAAGGCAGAAAATAAACTGAAAGATGGCACTGGATTGTTCAATGGTCAGATGGGTCATGTGGGCATGTCCGCAAAAATTGAAATCTTTGAAAAGGAAGTTGCGTCGATTAAGGCAATGAAAGAAGAAAAAATGTCTTCGCTACCATTGCGCACGCGTACACCATCATTCAAGTTACCATCGACTACAACTGTATATGTCAAAGATCAAACTGCACTATATGAAGAGGCACAAAAGATTAAAGAAAGACAACTCACAAGCGATGAGAAGCGGCACAACATGATTTTGATAGGAGCTATGGACACTGGCAAGTCCACTTTCATGAGGCAGTTGGTTCATTTATATGGTTTACAAAAAAATGTTGAGGATCCCCAAACACAAATCATTTATTCCAACGTACTTGAAGCCGTACAATACATGGGCGAGTTGACGCTCAATCATGACTTTGAATGCTCTGAGGACTGCAAAGTAAGTAGTAACGACGATTCCATCGCTAACATTGTAAAGGATTCATTAAGAAGGATTTTAAGTGTGGATTGTGACATTACTTCAGCTGACGCTTCTTTCGAAGAAGTTTACAAAGATTTGAGAACAGTTTGGAACGACGATCAATTCTTTGACAAATGGAAAGACTTTTATCCAACGGAAGCCATTCCAGAGACGGCCATATACTTTTTGAACAGAATAGATGAATTGAGTCCTAAAATTTATCATCCCGTTCATGATGATTTTGTAAGAATGAGAGGAAAAACGACGGGAATCGTAAATCAAAACATTGTAAACGTGTGTGGTTCTGAATTGTCTTTTAACATGTTCGACTGTGCTGGTGCCAAACAAGAGCGCAAAAAGTGGCGCTCGAGATTGGCATCGTGCGAGATTGCATTGTTTTTCTCGTCATTAATAGAATACGATAAAAAATCTTCTGATTCTTCTCTTAATTGTAACGAAGACTCTCTTGCTCTGTATGAGCACATGTGCAAAACTTCTGTTTTGTCTGGTAAACCCATATTGGTTGTGTTTACAAAATTTGATTTGATAAAGAGCAAACTGGAACGTGATGGGCAGGACTGGGATGCTTTTAAAGCGCAGTTGGAGGATGCTTTTAAATTGAGAAGTAACGATCATGTTTTCTTAAGTTATTATTTGGACACGACCAACACAAAGGAGGTGAATTCATGTGCCGAATGGGTGATAAAAATGTTCCAAGAACAAAGATAATTACTGGTTCCTTTTTGCTGAAAACTCATGTGAGCGAAAGATGTGCGCCAAGTAAATTATATAAAACATACAAAATTTATTTATCAAAACTACTCAATTAGCAGCTCCATGCTTCTGTAGGCATCCTATAGTCTTCTCGCAACCATTTCTCGTAGCTCTCATTAACGGAGTAACGCCCTTCCAGTTTTTAACATTAGGTGAAGCGCCTCTCTCCAAGAGTATTTTCACAACTTCATGTTTACCGAAATGAGCAGCACCCATCAATGCAGTATCACCCACAACATTGGTGGCGTCAATGTCAGCTCCATGGTTCAACAAGCACAACACTGCGCTTACATTGCCCTTTCCTGCTGCCAAATGAAGAGGCGTTTCGTGATTTTTATTAGTCACATCCACGCACACATCTCTACTATGGAATATGGCATCAAGAACGGCGGCACTTCCGATGAAAGCAGCTCTGTGCAATACCGTGTTGCCAACGTTATTCTTGTAATGTATTTTCAAATTTGGATTCTTCAACAAATTTCTAATAGCCTCCATGTCATCTTTTGAAGTCATCTTCATGATTAAGCTATCTCCGTTCACATCGACTGCATTTGGATTCTGGGCCTCCGTTCCCTCATCCTCCTCCACAACAGCGCTGCCACCAGGTGATGTAGGAGTGGTCATTTCCGCTTCAATCTTTACTCGTAAATCCTTTATTGATTTTCTAACAGGGAACGCCACCGAGTTACCATCCTTATCCATCTTGATTTCGCCCTTCCATTTCGGAGGTAACAAGGATGACTTGTATAGTTTACAAGTTTTGTCGTAGAATTGGAATAGTTTATCATCTGGATGCTTCCTACACAACTCCATGAATTTTACATGAGCAGCTTTAATGTCGCCTTCGGAGAAGACCGACAATGCTTGAGCAAATTGTTCCAATTTGTCAGTGTCCGTGTGACTGTCCCACGACGGGTCGTACAGTTCGTACAAATCATAGGGAACGTCCTTTCCCTTCAAATAAAACTTTCCAATCTTTCTAAAGTGCAAGTCGTCTGCTTTTTTATCGCCTATTTGATCCACAACAGTTTCGCTCACCAACACTTGAACACCGAACCCCTTGGTGAGTCCCTCCAATCGAGAAGAAATGTTCACGGTGTCGGCGATGACCGTTGCGTTCAAACGCGCGGAGTAACCCACCGTACCCAACATCAACGAACCAAAGTGCAATCCGATTCCAATCTTTAATTCATCGCTCAAATCGCTCACCTTGTTGAATTCGTTCAAACTGGTGATCATTCCCACTGCTGCTCTCAACGATTGAGTCACGTCGTCTGGGAACAAGGCCATGACTGCATCGCCGATGAACTTGTCTATAAAACCACCGTTCACATCAATCACGGGCGCAATGTACTCCAAGAATTGATTCACGAAGCTGAAACTTCTCTTGGCAGTCATTTTTTCGGTGATGCTCGTAAAATCACGAATGTCGCTGAACAAGACGGTCATGTACTTCTCGACGGCATCTCCTGCAACGATTTGCGTGACATTGTCCTTGCCCAATTGCTTCAAGAAGGGTTTGGGCAAGAAGCGAGTGTAGGCTGCATTGAGCGTGGTGAACACCTTTGTGTTTTCGATGCTCACGTCAATGATTGTTTTCAAAATCACGGCGCGATGATCGGTGAATGCATTGGCCACCTTACTATTCTCCAAGTAAATGGCACCTGTCACTTGGTTGTTCTTCATGAGCGGAGTGCACATGACGCTCTTTAATTTGTACTTGTCGATATATTGATTGGTCATGAATTCAGGGTGAGCGGAGGCATCGCCTATAATTAATGACTTTCGTTGTCTTAGTACTCTGTTGATGACCGCTATGCACAGCGCGTCCTTTTGAGATTCCATGCTCTCTCCTATCAAATCAGCTTCGCTCTTGTTGATGGTAGATTGAGCTTCGTAGGTGACTTGATCTCCGTTCACCAGAATTAAACAGGCGCGCTCGGAGGCTGTGTTTTCCAAAATGATTGGCAACATGTTGATGAACAGCTTTGAAATGTCCAGCTCGTCGCTGTGTGAGTTGAGTTGTGCTGCTTTCGTGGCTGCTTTCGATTCGTTGTAACTATTGCTCATGGTAGTGCTCATGGTGGCACTTCCGCTTCCCTTTGATGACTTGCTGGTGGTGACTTCGTTGGTGATGGCACCAGTGGTGATCGTACCACGTGCAATGGTGTTGGAGTAGAGCGTCTCTAATTTGGTCACGTATCGATCGGCACCCATGTGCTTCCACACGTTGATGGTCTTGATGGCACTCACGGCAGTGAAGTGATCTCCGATATCTAATTTGGATATAAAGTGAGTCAATCGCATGCTAGAAATGCCCTCCATGAGATGATAATCGATATCCTTGCTGATTTGAATGGATTGTTGATATAGTTTGATAATTTCGCCTGCGTCGCTTCCTGATCTGGTCTTTTCTTCTGCTTGTAACATGTAGAGAATGGGTTTCATGAGATGAGGGAAGTGTTTGTCGTATTGTTCGATCGCTGCAGTTGATTTGTCGAGGTGTTCCTTTGTGACGTTATAATCGTCTTGCTGTTGTGGCTGCTGCTGTTCGTCCATCAACATGATGCATATGAATGCCTTCACAATGTACAGACAGTATCCCATCGGATAGATTCCAGTGTCTTCGAAAAAGTGTAGCGCTCTTTGGATGCTATTGAAGCTGTCCTTGTAGAGGCATTGCGAGAAGAGAGCTAGTGCTTTGCATGTGTGATAGATGACTCTCACCACTGGCATCATTTCTATAATTTCTAGGGGCACCACATAGTTACCATCAAACTCTTCAATTTCACCTTTGATGATTTGATTGTATTTGATGCAGGCTTGGAAACAAACCATAGAGACGATGGAATTGGCCTTTGTTGCCACTTCCAAACCCAACGAAGAACTCTTTAATGTTTCGTCAATCTTTGCGCCCTTGTGTACGTTGGTGATTTCGCTAAAGATGAGACAAAAGATACCCCACATTTTACCACCAGATTTTAACCCTGTTTGGACTCCCTCCGCCCATATTCTGAGCACTTCTTCAAAGGCACCACCGGCAAATGGCACAACACAGCCATAGTGCAAACAAATGGCAGATCTTCTGCTCAAATTGTTCTCGTTTCTGCACATATCGTAGGATACTTTACAGATTCGGTGACCGAGTGCCCAGTCCTGTGTGACATTGATATATGCAAAGGAGAAGACGGACAAGATTAATGAAGTTTCGTCACACAAACCATGCTGCAAGGTGTGTTGACTCAACAAACAAACAAAAGCGCCGTATAGAATTTTATTACTCTTTGCACTACCAAAGAAAATGGGAGTTGCTGTGCATGCAAATATAATGAAGGCCTTGAGCACATTATCGGGCATTCTGGGCAGCTTTTGGAGTTGGTCAATATGTTGGTAGACCAAACCTACGACCACTCCGAGATGTTCTCCGATCCACATTTTGAGCTTTTCGTCGTCAAGTGACATGCCCATGATCAAATCAGATTGCTCGAATATAGTCTTCTCCAACAAGTCGTAAGCATCGTCGAATTTTGTTTGGAATCCATAATCCTCAATCATGAAAGTGGATACTTTTAATTTGTGTTTCGGGTTATGTTTTGTTAACTCCAGCATGCTTTTACCTTCTTCGCTAATGTCCTGTTTGTTGAATAACTTTGACTCTAATTTGCATAATCTTGACTCATATTCAATGTCATATGTTTGGTCCTTTTGTGGTAGCAATTTCATTAATTTGATGGCAGCCTCACTGAATATCAGGGCAGGTTCACCCGCAGATGATTCTAATGATTTTTTAGAAGCCTTGATGTTCAGTTCAATCGCAATAGATACGTGATTTTCGGTATTGTTCTTCCACACATCGTGTTCAATGCATTTATTGAAGTGACTTACAATATCAAACAAATGTTCTTCCAAGTGTTCTCCTGCTGCTTTGTACAAGGAGTTTGCTAGTTGGAAATGTACCTTGATTCTTTCATCTAATGGCATCAACTCGTACGATGCTTGTTGCAATCGATCGTGCAAAAACTTGAGAAGAGTTTTGCTCTTTTCCATCAACCAACCCTCTTGTATAGCTTGGAACAAATCGGATTTGGTTTTGTGGTCTGATCTTCCATATACTTCCACCAAATCGGTCAATGAAAAAGTATTACCCATGCATGCTGCGTAAGTAAGAACTTGCTGTGTGTCTTCATTTAACTTCTTTAGGTTTTTAACCATAAACTCTACTACGTTGTCGGAGAACTTTTGCTCTTTAATGTGATTGATGTTCCAAGACCATTGCTCTTTGTTATAATCGAATATCAACAAATTTTCTCTGAACAAGTTAATTAAAAACTCTTTAGAAAAGAATGGATTTCCATTGGTCTTGGTCATTACTTCAATAGATAAAGGCATTGTTACGTCTGGAGGTAAGAATACTGCATCACTTATCATCTCATTAATGTGTTCTACGCTCAGAGCGCCAACATTCAAAATAATCATTTGGCACAGATTATCTTTTCGGATTCGATCCATGGTCAATGCTAGCGAATGGGTGCTATCAACTTCGTTGTCACGATAAGCTCCGACCACAAGAAGCTTTAAATCTGCGCAGCTAACCATTTTTTCTAACAGGATCAAAGAGTTGTAGTCAGCCCACTGCAAATCATCTATGAACAGGCACAAGTTCTTCTTTACTGTAAAAACTTTGAAGAATGAAATAACTGCGTCAAATAAACGTAATTGTTGCTCTTCTTTGTTTAGTGGGGGTAGCTGAGGTTGTGGGCCAATAATGTACTCTAGCTGTGGACACAAATCCATCAAAAGTGCTCCATCTCCATTTAGCTGCTCGAGAAGGTTAACTTTAATGTCGCTCAATTGTTTGCCCTCGCTTCCTAGTAAATCATCTATTATCCCTTTGATAGCGATAACAATAGCACTATAAGGCACTCCGATATTGATTTGGTCGAATTTACCAGCAGCAAACATCACGGAAGTAGCTCTCCTCTTTCTGAGTTCAGCTACAAGAACACTTTTACCGATACCAGAAAAACCTGCAACCAATACTAGAGCTGGGCTACTTTGTTGAGATACACGATCGCAAATATTCTCTAGCTTCTTCACATCTTCATCACGACCGTATAGTTTGGTACTCTTTAAAGTGAATTGGTCGCTCATATCATTCTTTCCAGGTACCCACGAATCCTCTGTTATGTAACTGGCACATCCCATGATATGTTTCAAGTCCTTCAAAATACCTCTCATTGTTTGATATCTCTCTTTTTGTTCTTTCGTCACCATCTTTGAGATCATCATTGCTAGTGCTTTTGGTAGCGTTGGGTCTTTTGACGTTATGAGGGGAGCAGTTTTTGCAACGTGAGCATGGATGATTTCGTCTTGGTCTCCGGAGAATAAATAGCAACCCGTTATCATTTGAAAGAGTGTACAACCAAACGAATAAACATCGCTCGTTACATCATATTGTCCGTTCATTTTACCCGTTTGTTCAGGTGACATGTAGTGGAGAGTTCCTAACGCCGAGCCCTCACTCGCCAGTATATACGGAGTTTTTGCTGATATAATTTTACTGAAGAAGGTTTATACACGTGAAGTGAAAAGACTTACCTTGCAGCAAAATCACACACTTTAATTATGCTAGTTTCTGGATTGATAAGGATATTGGCAGGTTTGATATCCAAATGCAAAACCTTGTTTCTGTGCATTATTGAGTATGCCTCCGCCAAGATGCATGCTGTTTGGAAAAATTCACCGATTGACATTCTGGACTCAGGCAGCGATTTTAAATAAACTTGCAAATCTGTGGCTCCAAAGTCCTCTTTCACAATAGCTATGCCTTTTCCGACTTTAATTCTGTCGAAACACTGAAGAAACCTCTGTTTATCCTCAGGAGTAGCACTAAGCAGCATCGATATTTCATAATCCTTGCTTAGTTCTTCTGTTTGTTCTACAGAGGGAGAATCGGACGAAGGAAGCTTTATTATCACGTCACATCCATCAGATGTTCTAGTACCTCTTAAAACTTGTGAGTTAACAGAGTGGAAGATAACACTATTCTCTCTCTCTGTGTACCCTTCAGGTATGCGCATTGCTGAAGATTTTTAGACACGTTAGCCCATTATCTACGATGCCGCCCAAACTATTAAGAGATAATAATTTCACAAAAAGGTCAATTTGCGGAGGCAAAAAATACTTTTTTGATGCTCGGACTAAACATGCACTGATGGCATTGAATTTGTCAGTAGAACCTATTACGATTAAAATTAGTTATAGACATACCTAAAATGAAGCCCAACGAATCGACTCCAAGTTCGACGCCACTCTGCAAAGCATACAAGTATACAAGTAGGATATGACTTAAAAGAGATGAAAAGCTTTAATCAAAAAATCAAAATGACTACTAAGCAGGACGTTCAACTTAATCATTCTAACACCGTTATAGTATCGTATTGGTAGAGCACAGCTCATTTGTATTAGTGTATTGAAAAGTAGAATCCCCGGACATCAGGACATCAAGTAAAATTTTGTATTGCTTACCACCATATTGATATATATCTCATACAGCACTGCGTGTTGTGTTTGTATTCTCATCAATGCGAACAAAAGACAGCCAAGAAATCATGTAGAGCAAAAAAGTCAACTCGGAGATTTATAAACCGCGACATTTCTGATGTCAAACAGTGCCCCTGCACCGTCGCATGACAGCAGATTATCCTCACTTACTGGTTTTGATTTTGATGGAACTTATTATTGCACTACAACTCGGAACTCATGGTATCATTTACCCAAAACATCGACATTGTGGTGGTGGATCATGATCAATCCATTGTCGGTTCCATACTCCAGAACATTTTAGCCAACGTAACTGGTCTAAGCATTCGATTTGATTATACTATCGACTACCCGTACAATTACATTTTAACAGAAGGTGCACTAGTAATACCGGAGAACTTCTACGCAGGTTTAGATGGATAGAAACCGTATTCGCAGAGCCTTTCATATATATATTTGACCAAGGTAGACATTATGGTGGAATCAACGTAAACAGACTACTATACGCATACATGAATGCAAAGTGTCATTCGTTGAAAGTATTTTGTTGTTCCACAATTTCCTTCGTTACGTGTTTGACGTGCATTCCAAAAGTTCTGGATGAGCCATGTTGAAAGACTCATCGTAAGTTGCGTTGCGTACTTGACTAACAAACCTAGGAGTGTAATCATCAGAAAAATTACTCTTGATCATCAAATAGGAGCAGTGAAGGTCAAGACAGATCAGCTTGGAGTTGATGGCAGTGCATCTGTCACAAGAAACATCAAGATTGAAGATATCAAAGATCAGTATATTGGGCTTGAAACAAGCCAAGGGAAATGGCGGCTGGCGACGTTATTGGACACACACAAGTTCCTACAATAAATAAGTGTTGGTAACATGAAAATTGACAGTAATTTTTCTTGTTAAAAATCGTCCCAGTGTAGATTTAGGACACAGCAACTAGTGTAGATCAACTGTTAAAATCATATATTCAAACGCTTGTCGAACGTTTATTAGATAAAATCAACAATCAATTTCAACTGTTTTGCTTGTCCGACACTAAAATCAACTCTTACATTTTAATACGGTTTTAGATGCTGTGGTTGACCCATACAAAAATTCACAATGAACGAATTCGGATTATATGGAACAAAGGAAGGAATTTTATTGAGACACACCAAAGAGTCTAAAACGGTTGATATAGTGATACAATTATTTTCAAAGAACAAACAACGCCGTCAAGTACAATTGTTAGTGAATGATGTAAAAACTGAATACTCTGCAACCAATGTCAACACTTACTCTCCTACTATGAGCATCGATACTTCCAATTTCTCTGATGATGATGATCTAGTTTTGAACTTTTGGCCAGTCACAAAGAGGAAGAGATCATTTGCGTTAAGACTTGAGGCAAATGGCAAAAGCTTAGTAAATGATAAGCCCTGGTCAAACAACTGTCTTGCAGATGACTATTTGGTCATTCCCAATCAACAGTCATTCCAAATATCAAACGTAACATAATTCTGAAACAAAATCATTAACGAATGTAGATTAAAAAACTCACAACCATAAACTTTTATGCATACCAGAGCACGTTACCTGAACCCAAGGTCACCAGTCCTCCAACCTCTCCCATTACTAAGCTATTGAGGCCTAGTGAGTCCGATATCGCTCTAAACGTTCCACGAACCAGGGACTTTAATGGCGCTGAGACTTGGGATCAAGGTTTTGGTAGAGTGGTCACCTATTCATTAAGGCTTCACAACAGCACCACAAATTCTTCCTCTTCATTGATTACCTCCGAACCAGTCAACTCACCACCCTTTTCTCAGCCGGTACAAGCGACCAAATCATTTCCGCCACAACAGCCTGTCAATCAACAAGCGACCACGAATCACATATTTGTTCCAAGAGAAATGCTTGTTCATATTAACACACATTGTGACAATTGTAAAATGCATCCCCTAAGAGGATATCGTTACAAGTGTTCGGTTTGTCAGGACTATGATTTGTGCGAGGGGTGTGAGACTAGCTCAGATATTATTCACAATCCTGATCATGTATTTTTTAAAATAAAAAGAAACTCATAAGTGTTTGCTTATTAATGAATTTAACATTTATCACGAACTTTTTATGTCCTAGAATGATTCTGTAAAGTAGTCTTCGTGAAGGGGTTTGAAGTGATTTGAGCTGTACTTTATTGATGATCATTTAATTAATACCCTCCTCATCGACCAATTTTACGTCTTCAACAAGCACTTCATGCTCTTTGATGATTCAATTTTCTTGTAAAATAACTTGATTTTTGTTCAACACGAAATTTGAGTTAACACAATATGAAACACAAGACGAAGAGGTCCTTCAAGGCAGCAAAAAAGGCATTCCATAGTGCACAGCCTTTGCCATCTAGGAAGGAGCAAAGGCGGTTAAGAGAACAGAAGAACAAGAATGAAAACATCGACAAAGATGGAGTGAGAAAGCCAAAGGGTGTTTTAAAACATTTAGTTGACGATGAAGAAGAAATCGAACAGCAGAAAAAGAGTGAGGAAATTGAATCAGTCAAGTGGTACAACACAATACCCACATTTGAGGGTGCTAATGATGCTGCCTCGCCAACAGTAGCACAAGTAGAAGAATTATACAAGAAGGCCGTACAAGAATACGAAAATAGAGCGTATGCCGAAAGCACTAACATGTCCTTCGAAGAAGAGGTATGTTAACATTGATTTCACATTTAAATTAACCAAAACAGATGCTAACAAAGGGTACTGCAAGCGATAAAGTTGCAGCGCTATCCCTTTTGATCGCCAAGGATCCCTTACTAAAGTTGCACCTACTTGACCAACTCTTATCATTGTGTAAATCACATAGCAACAGAGTATCAGAGCTGGCCGCACAAACCGCACAAGATTTGTTCATGAACAATCTATTACCAAAGGACAGAACATTGGTTGCATTCCGTGAAAACAAGTTGATGGGTCTAGCAAAGAATCTCAAAAAGAGCACAGTTGACCAAGAGACATTGTTACAAGTTTTAATTACAAAATACTTTGAAGACCAACTCAAGAAGAAGTACAAGGAATTCATCCTCATCATTCAAGATAAATGCGAAAATACCATAGAAGCCGTTCGTATCCGCGGTGTGCGCACCGTCCGTGATTTGATCAAGGGATCACACGAAGAAAGAAGTTACCTACTGAAACTTTTAATTGACAAGTTCACAGACACGACCAAACTTTCGGATGGAACGACCGTTCAGGCCAAAGAATCGAAGGTACCAACAAGAGTGATGCATTACTTGAGCACGCTTGTGAGCTTGGGAGCAAGTGGAACGAATAATCCTCATTACGTAAGGGACCTCGACCGCAAGTATGTGATTAGAGAGGCCACGAACTACCTGTACAAGACTGATGCTACCGTTAGCGATAAAATTTATTGTGCAACATTCTTAAATAAAATCGTCCTTACTGAGGGTGTAGATCAAGAGTTGGCCCAAATCATGATTGAAGCATACATGAGTGTGTGTGAAATACAATTCAAAAATAAAGACATTGATGCCAATTTAGTGGCAGCTGTTTTGGCAGGAATATACAGAGCATATCGCATTGCGAAATTGCCATCAGGAGCCTACAAGGAACACATTGACATGTTATTCAAAATAGGCAAGCACTCAGAGTTCAATAAGAGGTGAGTTGTTGTTGTTGTTGTTGTTTAATTGTTAATGATTAGTCTCGAAGGTCTTCGTGTTTTGAATGCCATCGCCAAGGAGAGCAGCGACATGAAACTCATCGCCAAGTACTACAACCTGCTCTACAAGAAACTTTTAGACAAGGGAATACGTAACTCTCACAAGAGACAGTCCTTCTTGATCTTGGTCGTTCGTTCCGTGGTGGACGATCCAGACATTGACCGTGTGATGAGTTTTGTCAAGAGGTTGGCTCAAACCTGCTTCTATTCAACACCAGGATACACTTGCGCAGTGTTACTTGTGCTTCGTGACATTCTTCTTGCAAAACCTGCAGTCATGTCCCTGATCAACCAACCAGAGAGATTACTACTGTTGAAGGTATTTCATTCGTTTCATGCAATCCATTCATTCTTTTCGTTAGGACGAAGATGAAGAAGTGTTCGATGACGTCAAACAAACATTCGACAACCAATCGGAGATCAAACAAGACGCCAAACCACAGGTCAAACAAATATCAGACAAACTCAAACTCGAAGGCAACGAAATCAAACTTGTTGGAGTCAAGACCAAAAATCAAAAATCACAATCAGCATCGACGACACAAGAGACGCCCGAACAACCATCAGCAACATCAACGCAAGACGAACAACAAACAGAAAAGGAAAACAAATACGCATACAATCCACGTCACATCATACCAGAACAATCAGGTGCAAATAATTCATGCTTATGGGAAGTGAACGCACTGCTGGATTACTTCCATCCAAGCGCACAAGCATTCTCTACGAACATTCTAAGCGCGCACTTGGACAGAAATTACACCGGCAATCCGTTAGATGAATTCTCGGTCACACATTTCCTCGACAAGTTCATGTACAAACCAATCAAACAAAAACAAGTCGTAAACAAGCACGCTCCAAAAACAAACATAACGCTAGCCAATCGAGACCCACCATCACGCATCATGACCATGAACAGTCAAGAGTTGATCAAGACGCCAATCAACATGGTCAGAGACGACGAGAAGTTCTTCTTCAAGTTCATGAAGGAGAAGGAAAGGAGCGCACGCGCCATACAAGATTACAACAACCAGACGTTAGAGAAATTGGCGCCCAATGCTAATTTGGCGGTCAAGATTAAAACGGACAGGAAATTAACGGATAAGGATTTGGCAGCATTAAGAGTGGATGATGACGACGACGACGAAGATGACGACGACGACGACGATGCATCGTCCACCTACAGTTACACTGATTTACGAAATGCAGCAGCGGACACCGTGGACGACACCAAGGTGGACGAACTGCTCATGAAGTATGCATCCTCTGATGACGAAGAGGAGGATAGAGCATATGCCAGAGGCGAGAGGAAAAAGAAGGACTTTGCATATGACGTGGTGGATGGTGATATTGAGGACAGCTCGAGACCAAGCAAGGACGAAATGAGCGTCTTGTTGGAGGAGGGCGAGGACGAATTGAAGAGGGCTGATGAACAGGAGGATTTGGATGAAGACGAAGAGCCAGAGAAGAAGACGCAGAAGAAATCACTAAGAAATCCAGATCGCGTCAAGTCAAAGAAGAGAAAGAACCCACCTGCAGGTAATGACTCAAAGAGAAAGGTCATGAGGAAGAAATAAAATGTTTTTTAATTATTACATGATGCTCTGTCTTCTGCACGCATGGTATGTATTTTCTGCCTCTGATGCCTTGTAGCAGCGAACGAAATCTAGAACGTCGGATGGTGGTAATCTATCGAACATTCCATAACCAATGTCGATTGTGGCGTTGGTGGCCCACTTGTGAATCACATGTCCTTGTGAGGTTAGAACGACGACTGCTGGCTGCGAAATGCCATTGTCGTGGTATGGACGATACGATTCATCTGTGCCCATTGCAGATTGAATTATTCTTGCCATTGTTTCATAAGCCCTTTCATTTTTTTGGGTGACGGGGAGGTCGAATGTTTGGGCGAGCGTGTTCTTAGGGTTGGAAATGAGTTCGAATGAGACTTTTGTTTCATCTTTCATAGCGTCTACGTAAGTTTTGTTCTGTGAGCACACTCCATACACTTCTACTCCAAACTCTCTTATTTTAGGAAGAATTTGGTCAATCTCCCTCAAGTATATCGGGCAGTTTCCACACCATGATCCACGATAGAAGAACAGAACTGTAATGTCGTTGTTTGGAACTATTTTCCTAAGCCACTCGTTGGCCTGCTCTTCTTTAAACTGTATTGCGTTTCTCTCACTTTCTGAGCATTTTAAACACACCTGTCCAGTTCTTGTGCTGTGTCCACAATTCTTGTTTTTTCTCCTTTTGTATTCATCGAGGATTGCAGATCTACTAAATAGGCCTAACTTTATTTGCTCGTCTATTTCTTTTTGCAACAGCACATGTTCCTTGCGCAGTTTTCCAACCTCCTCGTTAGATTCAGGATTTCTCCTTTGGCTCTCTATTTTCTGCTCGAGCGAAAGAAGGGAATCAACGTAATAATAAGCTTTAACAATGACTGTCTTAAAGTCGTCCTTATGCTCGGCTATTTCTGTTTGCATTTGTCTGAGATCTCGTCGAGGAGGAGACCAAGATTAAATTTGGACATTGGCCATTACGCGCTTCCTAAATGAGTAGAATCCAACAATTATTTTTAACATTCCTGTACAGTTATGGTTTAAACGTATTCCTTAACTACTCATTTTGATTTCAAAAGGTCAAAAAACGCACGTTCATACCGTATTCTCTTGAAGAATGGAAAATGGTGCGAGTTAGAAACTTCCAAGTAAAAAAACCCATAATTTTATTAACCATATATAAATATTTATCTCCGATAGACCGCTTAGACCTGTTCGTCATAAACCTCGTCGGCATCTTCTAGCTCTTCTTGAGAGAGACTGATGTTGTATCTGTCAGAATTGCTGAATGTGTCTCCTAACAATTCGTAGATTCCTGGTAGGCGGGACTTGAGGACCTCTGCTTTGAGTGATGTCAATTGGCGCCAGTACACCGGTGGAGGGTTTATAACGTTGGCACTAATTCCACAAGCACCAAAGGAGTTGATGATGGTTCCATCGGATACACTGTCCCATGCTCTACGAATCCACCTACACACCTGTCCTTTACCGACCTTTGGTAGTGGTTTTCCCTCCTCGACATTGTCTACAAGAAACTCATTGTAGTACTTTCTGAGGCTTGCTTTGAATGGGCGATTTACTCCAACATCAAGTGGCTGCGACAAGCTTGTACTATTCTCAACCAAACAAAACAATCTTAGGTTCATTGCTGCTGCTGCATTGACTACCCCTGGAGTTTTATGGGCAGAGAAGTTGTCATGAATAATCATGGTTTTGCTGTAGCGGAGCACTTGGGGCAAGTTCTTTAAAAATTCGATGTAGAGCTCGGAAGTCATATATGCTTTCTCGTTGAATCTCATGATGAGACCATCACCGTCACCGTCGGAAAAGTGAGGTCTTTTGAGTGTCCTAGCAGTTTTTCCATGGACAATAACCATTGGAGTGGTGCGATACGTGCGCTGGATTCCTTGTTTCAATGGCAATACGGCGGCGAGTACTACTGTGATTCTTGTTTTGTACTTTTTATCGGTGTGTACTAAGACCTCCTTCTGTCCTTTTTTCTCAAGGGTATAATCGGACGTAATTTGATACTGGACAGGAGTCTCATCAATGTTCACAACGTAATCGATGTCATATTGAAGAATTTCAGAGTGGAGTTCTTGTAATCTTTTTTCTAGCTTTTCATACATTCCTTCGGTAACTCCTCCAATTTTTTTGGACCCTTTGCGAATGACTAGATCGTGACGATTTTTGAAGTTCTGCACCCATCCCTCGCTAGCTTTGAAGTTCTTTATTCCGTTTTCTTTGGCAGCCTGTAGAGCAAAAATACGGACCAATCTGGTGTTGACACTGATACAAGCAAGACGTAGCACGCTGATTCGTTCCACAATGCTCTTCTCAATCTCTCCTCCTAGGATTGTTGGTGCACCAGCATTAATCGATTTTAGTTTTCCATTTCCTTTGGAGACTTGGTTGTAGATTTGACCTCTTGCTTTGATCCACTTAGACAGTGCACCTGGGGTGATGCCTGTATCTAGTAAAACAGGACCTCTCCCTTCAGCTTGTGCCCTCTTGATTATCTTCAACCTCTCAGCATAGGTGTACCTCTTTGGCTTTCTTTTCTTCTCTTCCTTGAGCACATACTGAGGCTGCTCTTCATCGATTGGAACTATTGAGTTCAGCTCCGTGCCTGGATAACTAACTGCTTGTTTGATAGCATCAATCATCTTCGAGATGATGTTTGTCATTGTTTTTATGATAGATCAAATAAAAAGAACTGCTATTTATACTGTTGCCAAAATGGCCAAATCTGTAGAAATAAATTATTTTTAAATTGAGATCAGTTTTTGATTGAGAAGTTGAATTTGTAATAAATCAGCTCATTGTAACAGTTTCCATCGCTTAAATGTTTCCAATCTTCGAGAGAATACGGTAACCATTGACGGGGGTTTTGTAAACTACCAATAAACTTTCAGGCTTGATCCCTGTTTTATAAAAAACTTGAATACCCTCAACATCAATAAATTCATTATATTGAATGTAATTCTTGATAAATCCAAATGAGAGCTCAATTGGGTTATAATCGGGGCTATACGGTGGGAGGAATAAGAACGGAACGTCATTATCGATTAAATAATTCATCACATCCCCCGCACGATGAATTTTTGCATTTTTAACAACAAGAATAAATTGACCTTGTATATTAGCTCTCAATTCAACAATAAAAGCAATGAAGTCATGTCGATTACTGCCTCCATTATTGACATCAGTTCGCCTTAAGGTGGGGGTTTCAGATAATATAAAGCCTTCTAAAATGAAAATAGAAGCTGAAAATTTCCGTAGATCAGTTTACAAAACAAGTTGAATGGTTTATTTAGCGTAGTACAAAGAATTCATTCTTATAGCCATAATGTGCTTCCATAGCCCATGTCCAATAAATGTGTTTTTCATTCTAAACTTGTATAATAATTTGTATCATATCTGTCCGAATTGATTTGGCATAGACTTCGCACTCCTCGACAAAATCCACAGGCTAAAAGTGTTGTTCACCAGGCATGATGGGTTGAAATTTTGGCATAGGCTTCGCACTTGTTCGCAAAATGTATAGGCTAAAAGTGATGCTTAATAGGCAGGCTAAAGGTATTGTTTACTAGGCATGATAGGTTGAAACTTTGGCATAGGCTCTGCTCTTTCAAGTGGTATTATAAGTCAAAGGATTGCATGTGCCCAAATAAATTTGGCATAGATTTCCCTTAAATGTGAAGGTTTTGGTGGGCCAGGTTAAAAGTAGGAACCATGAATTGTTAGTTGGAGTTCTAATGGTTCTAGCCACCAGGCATCCATTTTCAAATAAAATATTGACAAATGATAAAGAGTTGAATGACAACACTGCTCCTCCTCTTTCACTGCAGCCACAGCAAATACACATTACCAACCACAGATTCAGAGGAGAAAATTTTGTGAGCCTATACAATCTAAACCAAACTATACAGTAGACAACACGCAAAGAGGTCCTTATTCTTAAGAAGTTAGTTACTATGTATACTTCTCATATATACTTACTGTTCATTCCACACATGATCTAATTTTTGAAAAGTTTTCGGTTGACAAAATTAAAATTACAAAACACACAAAACCTAAAATTCATTAAACACCTCTGCTACTAAATCCATACTATGAACAGCCAAAAGAATGACCAATCTACATCAAACACCTATGAGAATAGATTTAAAATGTTAAGGCAATACAAATTGGAGCCTCAGAATAATGAATGGACTAAATCGAATTTGATTAAGCTTGGTTGAGATATGCTTGCTATCTGTGTTGATAGTTTTTATAAATTTACAAACTTTACAAACAAAATGCAATTGGGTATTATGGCCTTTATCACTTCTCCCATGATAATTCATACGTCCTTGACAAATCTGATTGTTGGAAAAAACTCTATCACAAGCAATTTGAAGGTCCAATTGTAGAGCCAGTGTTTCTACAGAATAAATTTGGTAGTCAGTTAACAAACACTTGTTCTTAATAGCTTTTTGTGCTCTAACACTCTTGTAAAGTACAGATGTTCCTACTGGCAGAGCTGTAGTTGCTTTTAATACATGGGTAGGTAGTATTTCTACTGGAGGTTGAATGTATTGATATGGGATAACAGCTGGGTGTGTTGGATTAATTCTTCCAACAGGCTTTGATTTTATTGATATTGGTTTAATAAGCTGGAGTGTGGATTGTAAATAAGGGTAATTTACATTTTAGTGAACATGTGCATTTCTTGATAATTGATTTAATGTTATTGAGGGTGTATTTACAAGTTGTTCGTTTGACAAGGTATTTTGAGGTAATGTTTGTGTATTTGTTTGTGTATTTGTACAATTGTTGATAATGGTTGGGGGGATGTATTCACAAGTTGTTGGTCTGATAAGGTATTTTGAGGAGAATAATGTGTTTGTATAATTGTTGATAATGGTTGTGAGGATACATTCTCATAGTGTTGTTGATTATTCTGGTGTAGTGGGATTTGTGGATTTTGGTTAGTAAATACCTTGTTCATTATGCCCTCATTAGGTACAAAATTTTGCAGAAAGCCAGTTATAGAATTATTGTTATCCTGTGAATGTTAGACACAACAAAAAGATTACACACCTTGAGTTTAGTCAATGTTAAATTATTTTTATTCTGTTCCTTTGTTTGTGGTAGCTCCTTTCACCTGGAACATCTTTTTTGGTGTGGCCCTTTACTTTTTTGTTGCATATCTGAACCACACCCAATGCCTTTCAATAGCTTGAGATAGGCATCATACGTGTGAAGTTTTTGATCTTAGTTGATATTTACAACTCCAAAACCTTCTAATTTATAATAGAAGGTTGAAAACTCCCCACCTTAAATTAAGAAATGTAAATCAAAATACATACCTTTTTCTTAGGGACAGTCTTCTCAATAATGGTTTTCAACTTAACAGACGCAACCACCTCAGTCTTAACAAGATCATTAAACCTCCGATTATCATTCCTCTTCCTCTTCTTTGGTTCTGGAGTCTCATAACTACCATCTTCCGGTAGCGCACGTCGTTGAGAGCTGTTGTTGTTATTTGGCAAGTCACAGGGGCTACAGGTTCTGCTACTTGCCTGTGAAATGATGTTCGCTGCAGGTTCTGCTACTCACATCCTTGCCTCCACGTTGCGTTTGATTCACAGCTTTGTTGCTTTTCATTAAGTTTGTTCATCATCATGTTTGATACTTTTCGGTTGATTAAACGGACAACTTTAAGCGCTCATTGACATTACCTCTTACAAGGGCAAATACAGTGTGGCTATAATAGCGAAGGTTCTCACATCAATCAATACCAGGATAATGCTATAAATAATAATTAATTTGCCAGTTTGTATATAGAACATAACTTCACAAACAATTTAAATGCAAATCAATTTTTATGCTTTTTCTTTTTTGGCTCTCCGTCATGTGGTGTACTTTTTCGTTTTGAACTTTTTACCTCCTTTGCCAAACTATCCAAATCGTCATCCTTTGCAAAAGTGATCCGTTTTGGCAGAGCAGGCTTCTGTGGGTGTGAGCCAGGGGACTTGAGTGACTTGAACTTTGCGGGTGTCTTTTTGGTCGGAGTTTCTGGCACTGAGGGTGTGCATAATGATCAAAGTATTCATTATAATTGTTATTAATGATACCAATCACATCATTAACACTATCTGAGTTATATTCAATTTGCACATTGTACAAATCAAATTGATACCACTCTTGATGCTATCTTTGATAATAGATAAATTGATCAACAATCTTGGCCCACACGACCAATCATCAGGCTGCTCTGGCGTAGGTATATTTYGGTACTTGAATGTATAATCGGAACCACCATTCGTTTCATATTTGTATCGCTGTACACAATACTCTGCAACCCGTTGCATGCTGTTTGTAGCGCATTGACACAGAGTGTTGATCGCGTAAACAAAGATGTACTTTTCACTGTCTTTTATTTCCACCAACACTAACGAATAGTGGCTAGGCTCTTTAACAACAAACAAAATTTTGTCAAACCGTCTTTCGTGCAGGAGGTTATCTGATGTGAACAAACGTGTGATGTCCGGAAACTCAAAAGTCATCTTGTCGTTAATGTACCTGCGGTAAGAGGATATATCAAACAACAATGTCTAAGGGTTATTATAAGTGATGTGATGTGTTGTAACTTACCCGCATTTGTACTTGTTGGTTGACAGTGAACCATAAGCGACAGATTCCATCATATAACGAGTCGCCTAATTTTTTGTTGACATCAATCAAGTGTGTTTAGATCCTCTCTTTTCAAAGCTAACGGTCCCACGGAATTGATGTCTGCTTCTTCACCTTCTTAGTGGATGTCCAAATTTCTCGGAAGAAACTACCTTGTGCAGATTCTTCTTTTAAGATCCTCCTTAACGCATCCAAATTTGCTATCAGCTTTGATGAGCTTATTGATAGGTCAAGTACATATGGATATTCTACAGCGAAGTCAAAGAGATTTCGCTTATTGTTGAATGTCCCATTGGATACGCACGCGACATGTTGTGTGTTTTGTAATCCTGTTACAAAAGAAACATCAGATCAAGCAATAATTTGACTTCACGGCACAAACATTGTACTTCACAACTATATCCAACACTCTTTGGTGCAGATATTAATATTTTTGCGGAAGGAGAATAAACAAATAAATAGCGCTTTTGGCGTCAGAAGGTTTGTTAGTGAATACATAGTGGGACTACCGATTATAATAGAGGGCATACAACATTTCATTTAATTATAAAATGAAAAAAAAAGTGTATTGGAACATAGTACTGCTACATAACATTCAGTTTTGATTGAAAATTCTACAGCCAATCACCGCTACCAATATTAAATGGAGTATCGATTAAGATGATGAATATCTTACTCAACACTGGACCTGGACAGACTTAATAATAGAATTTTGTTTGAACTCTACAGCAATTCTCTCATTCCAATGGTCTGGAACAAGCGAAATTTAATAAAAATAAAATAAAATATATAAATGTTATTTATTCTTATGTTTTGTTGTATGTGTTAAAGGGTCTACCCTATTGTTTCAGAGTATGCCATGCACTACCTCCAAGTGGACTACACATTCTACTCGGATTATAAAATCCTCAACTACGTAGACCACTTCACCAAAAGGGTCTGGTCCTTCTCAACACCAACCAAGGAGGGGAAACATGTCATCAAGGCACTTGAGTTAATCAAAGCTGAGGTTGGCATCTATCCTACCATCTTCCACTCTGATAATGGTGGAGAATTTGTCAACGATGGTCTTTCAGAGTTTTGTATACTACACAACATTGAAGAAAGGCATGGGCAAGCCTACAACCCCCAATGCCAAGGTGCTATTGAAGCGGCCAACAAAACCATCAAGATTGGAATTGACAATATCCGACTAGGTCAAGACACCTCAAAATTGCCCTTCCACGCTCAGCTAGAGATGGCCAACCTAGCTTACAATGGATGTATCCACACCACCACCAAAGTTACTCCTTTTGAAGCTTTAAATACATGCATCTTTATCAATCCAAAGTTAAAGGCTCAAGCGACGGAGGAGCAACTTCAGAAAGCCACATCAATGCACCTACTCATTTGAAACAATACTGCGAAGCGCAATGCTCTTGACTTAAAGAAGAGTGGCAACAAACAAATGAGGCGAAATATCACAATTCGCACCGGCGATTATGTGTGGTACACTAAGAGGCTTAAGCACAAGAAGAAGAAGCTAGTTGGACAGCAAAAAAAAGACAAGCAACATTATGGACTTGTTGTAGCTCGCTCTGACAATAACCGTTGCCTTGTGACTTGGCTTTTAACAAACGGTGGCCCAAAGGGGGAGAAGATGGATATGAATCCAAACAGTCTCGGAAGTGCTTCAAGAAACTGGTACAAAGTGAGTCACCTTTACAAGTGCCCTTTGAAGAGAGTTCCGGTTGATGGCAAACTCAGTGAAGAAGTAATTGTACCTGAGAGTGAAGCTGAGGAGGAAGAGGAAGTTGAGGGCGAGGACGAGGAACAGGAGCAGGAGGAACCTGCCACTTTTAATTTAGCCAACATGAGAGAATTAAACAGTGCAGTTCAAAACATGGACGTTGAACAACTTTCTGCACTGGTAACTGCTGCATTTRAAAAAATTCAATCGCTTCAACAACTCCATGTTCCACAGACTGCTCCAGAACCAACACCCAAACCAATAATGGAAACTGAGCCCTACAAATCTACAACAACAATAAAAAAGAGGAAGAGGAAAGAACACTCTGACGCCCCCGCACCAACCAAACGTCGTGTTGATGGCATACTTGATCTTGAGACTGAGAACAAACAAGAAGACATTTCTCCAGAGTTTCAAGTTATAGTCCCCACCATTCAGTTTGCCAAACCAGGTGATAAAGTCATTATCAAGAAGAATGATATAGAGATTGGTTGTGGGGAAGTGTATGACTTACAAGAATGGCATCAAACAAAGCTGCCTATAACGCACTTAATGGTTGGTATAACAGAGACAACCMAAATCAAAACATTGATTTCACTCAAAGAGCCTGGCCAGAAAAAGAGGACACTGTGGAATGATTTTCTTGTTGGAGATTTTGTCGGTTGGTGTAGAGAGTGGCTTGAAGTAATCCAATAAAATTGTTGTTATAACAGTTGACGTTTTATTGTTTAATGATGTAATTAATGTGTTCATGTTCATCTGTTAAAGAGTAACTTAATAGTCCATGTAGAGTTATTGTCCAAGCTTATCACTAATAGTATCGATTGTAGGTAAAAGGGTGTTGTAGTGTATTTCTGTTACTCGAATGGTAGTGTAACTCAAACTGCCTCTCATTGTTAAAAAATTTAACGGTAAGCGTAGAAAAGATATCTACGTCACATATTGAAAGATTTATTTTGAGAACTCATTTATCTTTATTAAGAAGACTATTTTTATTTTCGCCTGGACAATTTAGTTGAACACATTCGCCTGGGACAAAGGAAACGGAAACGAGTATGGATGAAGATTGATTGTAAATAGTGTTCGGTATAAGCCGCTAGTCGCGTCCTAGTACTCAAATTGAGCCACGGCTCCATACAAATAAATAAATAAATAATAGACCTTATAACTGGGCTGTATTCAATGACAGAATAGCCGCATTTTCTTTTGTTGATAGCAAAAGATGTAACTTTTTGACAAACTACTCTGCTTCTGGTTCATGTAAAGACGGGATGAAAATYATAGTATCTGATGACTATAATCATGGTATGGGAGGTGTAGACAAAAGCGATTCATTTGTAGGAAAGTGTCAAGTCAACAACGAGCTCTTTTCTTTCATGCTTACAAGACAGTGCTTGTGAACTCTTAGCTTATTTGGAAAAGTTTGAAAAGGAGCAAAGCCACCACTGCTGATGAAATTAATCAAGGTGACAATGTTAGTGGCAAATTTATGCATCAACCTACACATCTTGAAGTTGGAAGGAAAGAAATTTGCTCATGGTGTGTCAAAAAATACAATATCTTCTTCTCTGTAGAGCTTTTTCACCTAATTTAGGAATCAATTTAGTTATCAAACCTTTGATTTGACTGTGCGGTCTTTTTCGCAACGCTCCGCGGAACACAAATAAAAAGTTTAGAGGCCCTCCGCGGAGAAGAAAAACACAGACTTTATTAAAATGTTACATTGTTGAAAGTACAGTTTTAGAACACCATCTGCTTGGACGAACCACCACTTGTCCTTCAAACCTCTTCCTCATGAGCTACATCCTCAACATCAACATCTGGGCTATCATATTCCTCTTTTGGATCCACTCTCACCGCAACCTGTTTTGTTGTGGCAACATTAGGGGTTGTTGGTTTCAATTTTTCGAGGACATTATTCACCAACTTCGACGTACTTTAAATGTTGGATGTACTCTTGTCAATGTACTCCTGCGAAGTATTCATGTTTTTGTGGCATAACATCGTTTGAATTTGACTAGCTTGAAATCCATTCTCAGCCATCAAAGTGCCCAGTGACCTTTTCCCTGTGTGTGATGTGTACCTATCCAAACCAACACGTGATTTTGTGTACCGGTGTTTTCTTTCATTTGTGGGGATACCATTATCAATCTCCCACAAAACATCTTCCGGTAGCATGTGTTTGTACTTTAATAGTACAYGTTTGAAAATCTCGGCAATAGTATTTTCTCCAATTGGTGACTTTTCGCTAAAGTAAACAATACCCTTCCTTTTTTTCGCATGCCTGAACACCCTGCCAACCAAACTATCATTTACAATCGTCTCTTGAGCATCACGCATACATCTCCRACAATATTCCATAAATATGCGATATGGACATATTTCTGGCGAGTCTTGCATTGCATTAAGAACACCGTCTGCCTGGCCTGTTTTTGTCGCATTCAGATGAATGTTGATAACCTTTTTCACCTTGTCAATTGTGATTTGCTCAAATCTAAGCAGCGCAACCTCCTTCCTTCTAAATCCTATTAGAATAAGCATCAAAAAAACAACCTTATCTGAAATATGCTCATCATCCTCCGGATAATGAGTTAGCACATAAAAAATAAGTTCAGCAGGTATAGTTTCTGCTTTCTGTGGGTCGTTTGTTTTTTTGTGCATCCGAAGGATTTTTGAAACACTCGCTGCATCTGGAAGTTGCTGGATTGTTTTCCCAATTGTAGTAAGGAAAAGATTGTTCAACAAAGAATGGTATGAATTTGTGTTATTGACCCCCGCTTTCTTGAGCCAGTCCATATACCTAGCAACACTATCAGATGTATAAATATCGTCCCCGGTTATGTCAAATGTAGCAATAATATTAGTCCACAACTCATTGTTGCTATTGTACAATTTCTGGGTTTTTTCATTAATCCCAGTGGGCAGAGTTGTAGCCTTAAAGTTAGTTTTCTCAACTTCTGAAACATTATCCAACTTCTTGAGCATTTTCTGCCTCTTGGTTGGCCTACCATCTTTAGCTGGTGAAACTAATGGTCTATTAGCATTTGTCCCATAGAAGTGCTCTGGTCCAGTATTTTTTCTTTGCTCAGTTGCATCACCTCCATGGATATTTACAACTTCATTGTACGCTTTGTCTTTAATTGCCTCTGCGTCACTGTATGTTGCACAACRTGGGATATGCACACAGTTGTTGGCTAGGTACTCTTCATAGATGTTTTGTCTATCGGTCATTGTCAATGCTTGTCTGCTATATTTGTAATATTTGATCAAAATAGACAAAGTTTTTTTATTCCCTCACTCATTTACAAAGATTCAAACAAGTGAGGAACGAGCGGAGCAAGTGACAAAAGAGTGAGAATCTTTGTCGCACTCGTGCGGGAATAAAAAAACTATCAGAATTTCTGAAGAAGGAGGTGCCAGAAAATCCTAGAAATTTACCTCCGTATGTCGTATGGCATGAAAACTATTATTGGAAAGTGATAGTTATAATATAGAAGTAGGCTTGCAGCGCCTTTGGCCCTGCTCTTGTATGTTTATAGCCTTGCTGAACTAGAAGAACAAGAACAAAAATGAGATAAGGGACTATAAAGAGCGAGTAAGAATTAAGTACCATGGAGGTTTACATTATAATAATCAAGTCCATTCAAGGTCTCCGCTCCGCCTGTTGGCTATGCTCAGAAGAGTGAAATTGTTTAAACAAGAAGTATATGTGAAACAATCAAAGGATTACAAAAGTGAAGCTAAAATACTTTCTAGATTATGAATCCCACTTTCTAGAAATTTTAATCCCACTTCCCAAGAATTAAGTCCATCCAATGGTTCCGCTTCACTTAAAGGCTGCGCTCTCAAGATGTACTACATTTAGTATTCTCTCTTCTATTTTATTTTTTTCCCATATCTCCTTGGCTGCCAGCGATGTTACGACCTATTGCGGGAGAATAAACACAGAATCTTATCTCAGAATATATTTAGTTCACTCCAAGTGTTGTTACAAATTTATTTTGGTTTACCCGATGTTCAACTTCAAACGTTTGACATGTCCAGTCATGTTGAAAACTTTGAACAAATGACAAAGGCCCCCAAAGATACAGTATGTCCACATTGTCAAAAAAAATTCACATCTGCTGGGATAAGTCGACACATACAGGCAGTGCATAATCAGCAAAATGCACCTGATGCAAGACAACACAATTTATGTTATTAATAATGATGCAGTGTCTTGTTGTGCTGATAAGAGAACAGCTGCAGTTGAACTACACTCACAAAAAGACCAATTCTGCTGGATTATCGGAGGAACGCTCATGCACCTCCGCCGGTTGGTTGAAAAGTGCTTGCTGGACCTGCACCTGTGTTCTTAAAAGCGCAACATAACATAGCATCTTTTTTAAGGACACTAACCATAATAGAGGGAACAATTAGATAATGTGGAGCAACCACCTAGGTCGCCGTCCGCAAAAATTTAATCCCTACAATTCTGTTCCAAATAGGTTTGACTTAAAACCTAACAAGTTTTATGCCCCAACACCAAACAATAATAGTGGAGGCCCAATTAACATTAATGACGACACCCCATGGGTACCAATACCCAGATGGAAGTCTAAGAGATATAAATAATTTTAACTTTAAATTATATCTTGTTTTATTAGACCTTTTTTACAATAAACAAGTATAATTGAGTAGACTTATTTTACTGTGACTATCACAATTTGAGTGGGTCTATCACAATTAGAACGGTTTATTGCGATTATAACAAGTTATTTCCTATCTCATGTTGTAACGCAAAATGAACAGTTCAATCAAAAATACTATCATCGAGTAGGACTAGACTATTTTTATTCCCACAAACTGAATGAATAATCAAAGTCTTCTTCATTGAGGTAGTGGGCCATCATCATCCTCATCATCATTGTTTTGGTCTCTATCGCGGTACATTTCATACATTTGTTGTCTCATGCGTTTTTTTTTCTCATAAGACTTGTGCTTTTGTGCCGCCTTCCTCTCTTTGTATTCTTTGGACTATTTGATCTGGTTTGCAGCATGTGCTTTATAGAAGTCTCCTTCCTCTGCTCGCAAAGGGTTCTGAATCATGTGGTAATTTGTCAAACTACCACATACTGAGAAGATTGTATCATACAAGTCGTGCTCATATGTGTAGATCTTCTTGATGATGCCCCAAAGCATAAGCATCCGGCCATAGTAGTTTTTGATGATGACACGCTCTATAGATAGTGCTCGATTTTGTCTTTGGTCCGCATTTGTCAACATTTGATTCTCTTTCATAATTGAGATCATGCGGGTATAATCATCACCACCAGTATAAGCTATATCACCAAGTATGGCCCATAGCTCTGGATACTCCTCGCTCAACAACTCCTCATCAGGTTAGTCCGTTTCTTCTTCTGTATACCTTAAAAGATGATTGACCTTGTTGATGTGCTTTTTAAATATCTCAAAATCATGAGTATTACCAGGATAATGTGGTGAAGAATGGACAAGAGCACCATCAAGATAATGTAAAGTCTGTGTCTTTAGTCCATAATCCCAATGCTTGAATGAATAGTATTTCTTCACATCATTGAACCTGCCTGTCGGTCGGTATGATTGTTGGAAATGTACATTAACAACAAGGAGTATACTTTCAAAAATCTTTGATAAGCATTGCTTTGCAGACATGTCAGTCCAGTCTCTCCAAACCTGATACGCTTCTCTCAAAGGCTTCTCAATCACATGGATAATCTTGTGAAATTGTTTGTAAAGTGCTGATGTATCAATATCAAAATGAACAGAAAGCTTTGACCAAGTATCACAATGCCGAAGATGTATCAAAGTTAATACAAATCCATCAAACAAAGAATACTTTGGTTTAGGACCCCTTGTTGATAATGATAATAGTGCTTCTTCAACTACATCATATATTTCATGGATTTCTTGTGGTAAAATCCAGTAAGACTCTTTACTCCATTTTCTCCATGTCTTCCCTCTAAAAGGGAATTGAACAGCTTATTCTGTCCATTGTGAGCCCTTTTGGCATTGTCTAAAATATTTTGCACCTCTTCACGGTTGGCTGGGTCTTGAGAGGCAATAAACTCCTGCTGCCTTGATGGAAATGCTGTCACATGGTACACAGATGGCTCCGCTAACAAAGACAAAACTATTGCTGCGTACGCTGTAGTTAATAGTGAAAACTTTGATAAAGTGGAGTACGGTAGAATACCTGGCATTGCCAACAACTATAGAGCAGAACTATATGGATTCCTCCAAGCTTTAAGACGCTCCAGAGATGGTCAAAATGTCACTGTTATGACTGACTGTCTCTCTGGGATTGAAGCAGTTCACAGCTTCTCAAAGCTGAGCTCTTTAGAAGAAAAACTCCGAGTGTGCGACCATCAGCTTCTCTCTGCCATTATTTCAGAGAGACACACTTTACTTTAAAAAATAAATTTGGTCTTGAATTTTGTTTTTGTAACATAACATGTAAAATATGGAAAATGTCATCTTGAACTTATAACATGTGTTTTATTGTTATATTACTAGTTTAGTGCTCAGTTTACAGCCAGTGACAGTAAGTATTAGTTGAGTAAAACAGGTCAACCTGCTTACAAAAAATAAATTTTCTAATAATAGAAGGTTTTACGCTCACCATAGTTAGTATACTGTTGTGCATATATTATGCCAGTAATACTGAACCTAAAGAAGCGATAAGATTGAATTCCTTCAAGAGCTGCAACTTCTCAAAACTCTTTATCACTACGATCAATATTTGGGAGGACAATTACTGATGTGTTGCCTAGTTTTAAGTGTAGCAACTCTGCTAGATCATGAGCATCAGATATACATCCTACTGATAACTCTGCGCTTGTTTTTGCTTGTGATATCTTCCCTGCATGAGAGTCACACAATGAATAACCGTGATATGGTTCAAAGAAATGCCACTCTCCATATAAATTACGTGCTCTAAAAAAATCTACCATATAACGGAAGGTATAACGATTTTTGAAATGTTTAGGGCCACCATCTGTCCATATTATATTTTTTGTCCCAATAGGACCAAAAAGACCCAAATCATACAGTTTTTCAAACGATGCTTTTGTAAAATATGAGTCATTCTTGTTGCTATCCTCATCATCACAAACTATATCTATGTACTCACGTTCAACTTTACTACCTACACGGTTCCAAGCATGTTTGACACATATACAGTTTGTAATAGTCATCGTAACACTCTTAGCTTTTGGAATATGCAAATCAGAATAATCCATTGTCCACAATATATCACCTTTTGGCAGTTCATCTAACATCTTTCTATATTGCTCTCGTTGATGTTG
>JAOPGA020001171.1:0-65381 GCA_026419775.2 Acrasis kona | reverse complement strand
TATGGTAATTGGTCATCCCCAAGACTATAAAAATAATTTATTGTTATTAACTAACTATCCACTCTTATGTGGAGTTCTTGGAGACCTTATTAGGCTTGGAGACCTTCCCTGTGATTCAACATGCGCACCTTTTGTGGTTGGTGTATGCTTGGGCGATGGCTTAGGTGACAACTTGTGTGACGACTTAGGAGAAGGAGTAGCATACTCCAGGACTCGTTTTGCTGAAGATGCTGATCCAGGAATGGACCTACGGATTGCTGCAAACATTTGACTTGGAGACTCACAGTTCTCCTCACAATTATCCTTACTATAGTAGCTCTGATTAAGGTCATCAATGATAACATTACACATATCGCCAAGCTCAGTGTAAATTTTCATTCTTGACCTGATTGAAGCAATCTCCTGCTCCTTTATGCTGATTACAAGTTGGGCTTCCTCTAATTGATCACATAACTGCTTCCAATTATTGTGAAATTCATCTCGTAAATTCTGGACCCTTGAAACTTCCTTCTTAACCTGGTCCTTTTCTTTAGCTAATTTTATCAACGCTACCCCTGATTTAAGATCTTTGGCCTTCTCTATCTTAGGTGGTTCCACTTCAACAATCTCTTCATCCGTTCCATCTTCAATATCGGTATCATCATCCTCACTTGAATGGGTACCAAAATCCTCGTCTTCGTCGTTTTGAGTGTAGGTACTGTTCTTCATAAAGGCGGACATGTCTTTTGCCTTTTTCCTCTGTTCACTAGACATTTTCTTGGTGCGCTCTTTAGCTTTTGATAACGCTTCCTCTGTCTTCTTCATAAACTTGGTTTTGTGGTATACCGCATCAACACCAGACTCCATTTTCAGCTTTCCTTCAGCTTCATTCCTCTTTCTGGATATTGCTTTCTTGTCAAGCTTGGTGAAGATATGTTGAGCGTCTCTCAACGCCCTCTCGCTCTCTAGATAGTCATTGATGTGACCAATGTACTTCTTCTCTAGCTTCTTGTCCGAGGATGAGTACTTGATCACGTAATTGTGGTCGTCCTTAACAGCCTCCTTCATAGCGTCCCAATATGATTCCATCTCACTCTGAATGGATTTAGCTGTGTACAGCCCTCTAAGTGTATCCTTTGCTTGTTTAGCGAAGTACAGCTTAACTGGATTCTTTGGTGCCATTATGCAACTTCGTGTGTTTTTCTTGAAATTCACAGAAATTCACAGAAATTCACAAGCAAAAATCGGGCGAAATTTTTAGAAAAAAGTTTCCCCGGACTGTATTTGGGTGGTCATACATTTTGTAAAATGACAATACTCCAATTCTATAACCAACATATGGGGCTATAAAATGTTCAACTGCTTGAGAACTAATGAGGATTGTACTTCCTGGTTGGTGTTTGAACATGATGCAAAGCTCTGGCACGCAAAATTCAGCTCCAATAAAACATCCATATACACTCAATGCAGAGAATGCGTTTTTAAAAGTCCCGATGATTGTTGCATCTTTTAGTATTTACAACACACCCTAGAAAAACTTGTTCGTTGCGGATTTGCAACATTGCTTTAAACTCTGGTGTGCTGCCTTGAACAATTGTTCTATGCCTAATGTATTCTGTTTCGCTCACTCTGCTCTTAACAAATTACTAACATTTCTGCCGTACAAGCAAATGGTTTTTGTCAAGGCCAAAATGAATACTTTCCTCCTCAATTAGTTCAAGTTATTTGTACATGAGTTGTTCAAATGTTGGGACCTTGTTTTCAAAATGTTCCATTCTGCTTTGGAGATTGTATTGAGAGCGCGACGAATTTTTCATCATATCGTAGTTGTAGAAAATTCTAAACGTCGCTTTTGCAAGCTGCCGGCTGCAAAATTTATATTGCTGGTGGTGCTCCTCTGAGTATTCGAATGAGTTGGCTCTGCTTGAAATAGTTACATCGCTTTCCACCTTTTGGAATGGATTGAGAACGTCATTTGCTTTGTGTAGTGTATACCCTCTCCCCATAATGTATTCGTTAATTACTTCTCTCTTTGTGCTTGACAGTGGGTGTGCTTAATGGTTTCTTCTACTTGTTGATTATACTTTTTTAGGTCAGCAATAAGTTCCTTCTTATTTCGGACGCTTGCTGTATGCTCCCAAAGCTCCTCAAATATCTTTGAGGGGTGAACGGTTGGCTAATGTTTGTTATAATGTTTAAGCCATTTGAACTTACAGTTTTCTGTTGTGCAACATTCTTTTTCTCGGCCTTCTCAACGTTTGGTGTCTTAACATTCAGTGTAATTTTTTTCTCTTCTTTCGGGCTTTCTTCTTTTGATTCTTACGATGAATCTTTTCAGAATCAATAGCAGCAGTTGTAGGTATCCCTGACATCAATGACGGCGCTCTGCCTCCCAAAAATAAAGGTCATTATTCGTTGTTGCTGTTTGATGTCCAACAGCTGCTACTTCTAGGCTGTTGTTTGCGTTTGATCCGCCCTCTATTGCTTTGAATTCAATATTACCGGCTGAATTTTGAATGGCATTCTGCACTTCTAGTGGGATTACATTGTTGGCACCATTTAAATTACGTTCAACAACTTTGCGCCTAAGTTCCGCGTATTGCGTTCTATCTTGGCTGGCCAAAAGATGATTTGTTTGGAGTACCCATGGTCTTTTGTGCGTAGAAGTATTACAAAACTATTTAGTCGCACAAGCTGCTGTACAGGCTAGCTCACGCAGATACATTTTGGATAAGGGGTAGAGAGAGGTGCAACGAGTTTGGTTTGGTGCATTATTGTTGTAAACGACGGTTGAGTGTTATAATATCGAGGATTATTACTCTGATGTCAACAGGTTTATTTTTTACATACTATTGCTTGTCTAAATGATCTATCCCATTACCAACTCCCAAGCAACCTCAAAAGATTATCCCACCAGCATCAATGGGACCAAATTAATTGCTTGTCAAAAATTTTTAATACCACAGTCCACAATCAAACGAAACACATAAACTAGCTGGAGAACCTTCTTATTAAATCAGATTTTGTCATTAGAAGACAAAAAGGATGAGGACATGACTATAACACACGGATACATTGACAATTGACACACCTGACACATTGACATTGATGAAAAAAACTTTTCTCTGTGCTCATCATCTAAAACAGTATTTGGGTGTGCCGGTTGTTCATTTTCTGAAAACTAGTAGCTAACTTCAGTTCCTTATTGAGAACTTCTAAGAAACTCTCATCTTCCACTACTTTCTTTTCAGAATCTTCATACCGCACCACATGAGGATAATTGTCTGATATCCCTGCGTAAGGATCTTTGTCTTCATTAATATGAATGGCCCCTATCCAAGTGTCCCATATGCACCACTTGAAAATGATAAAATTCATCTTGTTGAGCAGGTTTTGTACTTTAATTTTGAAAATAGAACCATCATCCGACGTGCCTACAATGCCATAAAAATTTTTCTGAAAACTAGTAGCTAGCTTCAGTTGCTTGTTTGCGGTGAGAAGCTGATTCATCTGTATCTTGCTCATTTGGAAGTGATTAGAAACTTTTTTCACTTCAAATTTGAATAATTTATGAGATTGGGCTAGCTTGGCGTAGGACAGTTTGAGGTAAACTTTCCTCATCTCGTCACAGAAATTAGGTGTCTCTTGTTCAAAAAACGTTGAATAATGCTTGAAGTGAAGTGGTTCGCACATTCCTAGCTGTGACCATAATTCATTACTTCCGTCTATAAACTTGGTCCAAGTTGGGTGTACTGTTCTTAAACTGAATAGTCGCCGGCGTGGCACGAAGTCTAGAATACACGAGAGTATATCCCTGTTGTGCTCCATAAAAAGTGGTTGCTTCGCCTCTTTGTTGGATGTAAAATAGGATAACTCAGACAACTTTAATCTTTTTGGTTGTGGTATTGTAGAGCTTTGATCAATCTCTTCGATTTCCCCTTTCTTTTGTGCGTTATGAGTCGTACAGCAATCACTTCCGTCAGCGGCATTCTTTTTGCACCTTGTCCCACTTTTTGTAGTTGAAGCACAACGTTTGGTCATTCTTATGTTTTTTTCGAACTTTTTAGTCAACGAGCATCAAAATTTATTAGACTGTGGAGTTGACAACAGTAATCTGAGAATTCCAAGTTCCTGCCGAGTTCTTCAGTCCGTCGTTTTTTGACGTTTTCACACAAATCCCGATTACACCATATAGAGTGATGGCTGACGCCATCACAGAAACAATGGGTGGGTCAAACAAAATTTTCAATAATCGAACCCCTTCCTCGTCAGACATCGTCATTTACTTGTGCCTACTTGTCTACATCCCAATGTATACCAAAAAAACTTTTTTCAATATCATATGTAGAATATCCTAACTGAGGGACAAAAATTCGATTGACCAAATTGAGCAAAACTTTTTTTGAAGAGGATTTTACAATGCTCAAAATGCATTTCATCTGTAAATTAAACGATGACAATTGAAACATTCATCTGTATTAAAAGCCTTTTATTTTTAACCTTACTCCTCTTCGCTAACATCTTCATTAATGTCACTCTCATATCCACTGTCCTCACTCTCACTCTCCTCTTGCGCTTCGTCATCTATAAATTTGTCCTCGGCTTGTTCATCACCCGCATCCTCTTCCTCCTCCTTAGTCTCTTTCTTTGGCTTCAACAACTTCACCATGATTGGCTTGTCGTTCAATTTTGTACCGTCCAATTCTAATGACTTGCTCTTGTCCTTCTGGTTTACAAATTTAACGTAAGCTGTTCCAAGGTTCAATCCGGTATTTTTGATGGTGGGCATGTAGAGGTCGGAAACCTCTCCACACTTGGTCAAAAGTTTTGAAAGTTGATTTTGTTTTACTTGGTAATCTATTCTACTAATCATGACGTCATACTCCATCTTTTTGTCAATTGACTCGACGTGAATCAAGTTCTTTGAAAGTTGTTCGCCTGAAAGTTTTAATGCTGACTCGAGCGAACTCTCGTCTTGGAATGTGATGCGTGCGGTATGTGTTTTTGATTTACCAAAGTTGGGTTGGTGTACTTTTGTGATTTTACCGCATGTGGAGAAGAATGCGGAAAGTTTATCTTCGGTAACAGATGGATCAAGGTTCGCCACAAGAATTGTGTTTGGTTCTTCTACAACATCCTTTACACTTCTCATTTTGTATTTAACAACTGAAATTTCTTTATCATCTATAGAGGTACCGTCCAGTTTAAGAGCCCTCTTTAAGGAAGATGGAAACCTAAATGAAACGTATGCAGACGTCTCATTACTCTTGCGTGCGAACTGGATTCCTACAGGGTTGCATTTGGCGAACACTTCACGAATCTTTTTTTGTGTGATTGTTTGTGGCAGGTTTTTCACTAGTACAACTTCTTTTGATGCACTTGCTCTCTTCTGTTTTTTTATTGATGCAGAGTTTGTATTTCCATTATCTTTCTTGTTTGATTTGTTTGTTGGTGGCATTTTGTGTAATTCAAACTTCACAATGAATGATGCGATTACAAACAAAGTACTTGCCGGTTTGGACAAGCTCTCAATGAGAACATTATAATGATTTTCAAGGTATTGAAACTGAAGCTGCGAATACGGGCTAGTAAAAAGTAAAAATTATCCGAAACTCATAATATTATCAATCGACCATACACAGAGATTGATACAATCCCGCTAATCGCGCAGCGATAAATATTCATATCATAGTCAAATGAATATCAATCTTTTAGATTACAACTCCTTCACTGTATGAGTTTATTCTCTCTTATGGGATTTTACAATTCGGGGAATCAACAAAATTGAAACCAAAATGACCTAATCTGGTGAAGATTCGTGGACAATTTTGATCCCTTGGATCCTTCGATCACGATAAAAGGGAGAATGAATGAAGAGAATAAAATAAAACAAAACATGACAACGTACCAACTGTATGATATGAGCATTGATGAGGATGTCGAGAACAACTATGAAGAGGATCATATCCCCGACATTCTAAACCCATATATTGGAGTTCCCACAACACATTACATTGAGAAAGAGGTTGAACAAACAAATGATAGCTATGATTCATACATATCTAATATAAAAAACAGCAGACGCCACATAAAACCGATTTCGATAAAGAAGAGGCCTTCTTTGTCAATCTCAACCAATTTTACGTCAATAGGTTAAGGAGCCAAAACCGTACTTTAAACACTTAGTTGCGCTGCTCCAGACCCAACAATGTACAGCCTTGACAAATAAATAATGTAAACAATTTTCAGACAAAATTTATGTTGTTCATAGAACAATATCCTGCTTCATACTTCTTCTTCATCCGCATCTTTTGATTGATCAGATTAGCAGGTCCACTAGTCAACAATCTATTGATTCGCGGAGGCACAAAACCACTAGTGATTGTTTGATGACGAAGATGGACTTTCTTGACAACAAAAATTCAAACACAAAAGATGACAAACGAATATCAATTTTTATTAATAATTTCGATGAGCGAGCACCACAAATTGCCTTTATTGTAGTGGATGAGATCCTGCAAAACAAGTGTCCATCATCATTCCGGGATACCTTTCGGCCTCTCAAGATATCTGATCTGTGCCTTTTCTTCAGAAAGTTTAACCTACCTCTATTGCTAGTGCATTCTCTTCCAAGTACTTTATATCTTTCCCGCGCAGTTTTTTAAACACATTTGAATTAAAGATGAAAAAAATTTAATTTAATTTACATTTTCATTTTAGTATCAATTTATCATTTTCCAAACACTCCTATAGGGTGTATTCTCTTTGCTTTTTTCCTGTACATCACTAATACAATAATCGAAACAGAGGAGATCACTGCAAAAGTAACAAGCACCAAGGCAATTACCACGACTACAATTACAAAACTACTTGACGTGGCGACAGAAGACAAAGTGCTACCTCCTCCCACCGGCGCATTACAATCAAAAGTAGTACAATTAATTCCAACAGATGTTACATTAATAGATATAGAAGATTTAACAGAAACATCCCTAATTCCCCTCTGATAATCAGGAATATTATTACTTTGCGACAAAATTACATAAAATCGTCTCGAATTGAATAATAATGGCTTTGGTTGTAACTGAACAGCGCACCTTAAAGTATCGCCTTCAAAGAGTTGAGTTGACACAACATAATTATTGTCAGTAGTATTTGTAACGAACAAATAAAGTGTATATAATGTTTCAAACCTAAAATCACAATTCTCAGATTTTGATTGAGAAATCAAAGTGACGTCATTAAATTTCATTTGTACATTTATTTTTTTGTTACCATATATATCCATGGACAACCAACTATAAAAATAACTTGACGCCGTGTTATATAACCACAACTCCACATAATTAGCGGAGCTATTCGTTTTTAATATCGACATTGTCGCATAAGCCTTTCTGTTCATTACAACAGAAGCTTCTAAGCTTCTAAGAGCAGTGCGCTGTATAGAAAGGGTAGAGTTAAAAGTACTGCTCAATACCAATACCGGTTGACTAGTCGCATAAGAGTATTGGACAAGACCGTAGTCGTTAGAAGAGTAGGGAACGTCGTTGACTAACGACGAAGCAATATGAAAGTTATACCTTTCTGCAGACAACTCGCAGAATTGACCAATGTACCCTGATTGACAGACACATACATTTGGAGAGACGCAGGTACCATTACCATTAGAGCATACAAGCGATGAGTTGTAAAAGTAATCTCCACAATAATAATATTCACAATTGTGACCAGAGTATCCCTCCTTACAAACTATTTGTGTTTGAGTAGGTGTGGGCGAGGTCGATAAGGTTAAAGTTGGAGTTGAAGTAGGTGTTGGAGTAGTAGTTAGTGTAGGAGTTGAAGTTGGAGTTTGTGTGATGTTAGCTGTTGGTGTTGGGATGGGAGTCGATGTTGATGTGGGCGTTGGAGTGGGTGTGAGGGTTGGAGTAGGTGAGGGCGTTGGAGTGATAGTAACTGTTGGTGTTGAAGTAGGTGTTGGAGTGGGTGTTAATGTGGGTGTTGAAGTGGGGGTAACTGTTGGGGTAGGTGTAGATGTTTGGGTAGGTGTCGAGGTTATTGTTGGCGTTGACGTCGGTGTAGAAGTGGGAGTAGGAGTCGGTGTGGTTGTTAATGTGGGCGTTGAAGTGGGGGTAATTGTTGGGGTAGGTGTTAGGGTGGGAGTAGGAGGCGTTTGTGTATATGTAGGTGTGGGCGTAGGTGTAAGTGTTGGTGTGGGCGTAGATGTAGGTGTTAGAGTAGGAGTAAGTGTGGGCGTAGGTGTAGGAGTGAGCATAGATGTAGAGGTTGATGTAGGTGTCGGGGTGGGAGTTGGTGTCGGTGTAGGAGTGGGTGTAGGTGTTGAAGTGGGTGTTGTTGTAGGAGTCGGCGAAGGAGTCGGCGTAGGAGTTGATGTGGGAGTAGGTGTAGCAGTGGGCGTTGGTGTTGGAGTAAGTGTAGGAGTAGGTGTAAGAGTAGGTGTAGGAGTAGGCGTAGGTGTTGGTGTGGGCATAGGTGTAGGAGTAGGCGTGGGCGTTGAAGTAGGCGTCGATGTAGGTGTTGGAGTAGGTGTTGGTGTGGGTGTAGGTGTGGGTGTAGGTGTGGGAGTAGGCGTTAATGTAGGTGTGGGAGTAGGTGTAGGTGTGGGCGTTGAAGTAGGCGTTAATGTAGGTGTTCGAGTAGGAGTAGGCGTGGGTGTTGGAGTAGGTGTAGGTGTAGGAGTGGGCGTTGGTGTCGGTGTGGGTACAAATAAAGTACAATTATTACCGTAACCTACGTATCCCTGTTTACAATCACACCGACCAGGTTGCGTGCATGTAGCATTTGGACCACAAGATCTCGAATCGTTGAAAGCATATCCATAGCAACCAAAGAATTCGCAATTAGACCCAAAGTAGTTATTTTTACATAAACAAGTATTAGGAGAAACACAAGTACCATTCCCAGAACAAACACTGCTAGTATTATACAAAACTGTGCTACATGACCAAGCCTCACACTGACTGCCATAATACCCAGAGGAACAAGCACATATATCTGTGTTTGAACATGTACCATTTGGCGTAGAACAAGACTGAAGCGCTGCTTTGCCATAACAAGTCAAATTTGAAATTACAAAAGACGATTGATCTTTAAAGGGACCCCATGTATTAAAGTCATATGTCCCTAAATCCGAACCTACTGCAACAATATAGAAGGAATTCGGATAACTAAGTGAAAAAGTAGCAGTTGACTGTATGTTTTGGTTGTTAAGAGAAACTATTGGAATAAAGGACGAATATCCTTTATCTCCAACAGTGTTACAAAAGTTCAAATCTGCAAGTGCCATTCCGCCGCTACAACTTACCAAGTAGGTATCGTTGTAAGTATAAGACTTCAAAGATATAGATTTATTGAATCCATCAATGGGCTTAGTTACTACCCAATAACTGGTTGCCGGGTCAAAACCTGTTAAAGTTGACATGGGTTTCCCACAAGCACCATTATTTGGTCCCACAGAAACATAATAACCACCGATTGATATTGTAATGACTTGACCAATTGACACTATACTATTGACCTCATTAGGAGTAAAACTATTCATGCTTTGAATGATTTGAGATTGATTTAATAAGGATTGTACTAAAATTGATCTTGAGATCATTCCGGTAAATTGGCTAACATAACCAGGATCAGAACCATAAGTATTGCTACCGATAACAAAATTACTAAATGGAGCGACAGAGGATGTCACTTGGCCTTGATAGACGCCATTAATATAAAGCATTCCTATCTAGGGTCACTACATCATATGTACCCGTAATGTGATACCATATACCAGGAATGAGAGGAGAAATAGAATTAGTAGATGAAAGTGTCGCTGGCGCAGAATTTAAATACCAATAAACCTTTCCATCAGTTCCATGATACATTGTAACAGCACTAAACCTTCCATTCACAGCACTAAAGAAAGTTCCCGCGGTAGAATCTCTAAATGTAGTTCTCGCCCACACCATAACAGTAAAGCTTTGTTTAGAAGTAAGAGGATAAGTTCCAGAGTTATCGATCCAACTTTTTCCGTTGATGGAAATGATGGATCGTGAAGGATTATACAAGGTACAATCAGTTAAATAACCTTTAATACTGGCGTCATAGCCATATGAACCATAATCTTTTATTACGAGACCAGTGTCATTCAAATAATAAGTGGCACCAAATTTTGTATTGGGTGCCGACGCAACCGAAGTGTACAAGTAAGAGGCCTCTGAATCTGATAAGGTGTGATTGTAAAACTGTACCATGGCCATGTTGCAGACTGCTGAATCTGCACGAGCCAAATCGTCACCTGTGAAGTATGCCCCCCCTATGATCCAACTGCCGTCCATGTTATATGGTCCACGCCCCGGCTGCAGCAGTCTGTGCGAGCTGACCATTTACATAAAACGAAATGTGCGTTTGGTTGTAAGTACCCGTCAGGTGAAACCAAACATCAAACTGTTTAAAAGTACTTGGACCACACACATATGTATAATAAGCAATCATACAATACTTTTGTTCATTTGCGTTCCACTGGAAGTAATGGTCCACTACGTTGTAGCCCTGACCCGCCTTCCTATGGTCCGCAAAAATGTCCACCGATATAAAGGTCTGCCACTTGTTGTCCCACCTGTTCCTTACCCACAGAGACATGCTCCATGGTTGAGAATAGTCTATTATATAGCGCGGTAAGGTGACATAATCATAATCATTACCCCAAAAGTTCAAAGTGTAAGTGGTATTGACTCTAGGATTGTTCGTATGGAACGACGTCCCACCAATGACTATTTCCTAGCATGACGCCAGTATTATTTCCGACGCTGTCGTGAATAATATTCCCCGTCTGTTCTTTGAATTCATATTGGGATACTAGGGCGCATGATACCAAGCTAGCGGTTACTGCTAACAGCGATACAAGGTGGAGCATTGCCCCTCTTCTGCGAAAATTTCGTTATAATTATCAATCAACCGTAATCATCGGGGCGAATAGAAACTAATGTACATGAATGCCCATAGATGTACATAGGGAAATTCAAGATCCGGGCAAAAGGTCACATTTATACTATGTATTATGCCCGCCACTATGTTACTCCGGTGATTAATCAAAATCAGATACTATTATTAAATCATTATGTCAAAGACAATTAATTTTTGACTACCCATTGCACATAATCATGGCGTCAGATTGCATTATGATTGATTATAAAAAATGTTCACACATGTTTTTAATGTGTGCAAAGTCATGAGAACAATGTCTCAATGTTTAAACGGTTTTTATTATTCCATCTACAACTGCGTCAAAGAGCTCTGTAATGTTGGTGTTCGTCTTTGCGCTCACCTCCAAATACGGTGCTTGGTATTCTGACGATAATTTGTTTCCCTCTTGGGTTGATACTTGCCTCCCCGGAAGATCGCTTTTATTTCCGCAAAGAACTTTGAATACTTTAGGTGGGGCGTGTGTACTAATGTCCTGCATCCATCTTGTAATGTTTTGAAATGATTCGCTAGAGGTCACATCAAATACAACAATCACTCCCTGTATCCCTCTGTAATGAGATTTTGTCATACTTCGAAACTTTTCTTGACCCGCCTATAATTTTTAACACAGATGAAAAATGATCTTACTGTGTCCCATATTTGTAAATTATAATCTATTCCATCACGCACAACTTTTTTCTTTTTCTATGGAGGTTAGTACATTGAATCTTCATGTTCTTACAAAGTCGACACCAATTGTTGACATCATTTCGGATTTGAACTGATCATCTACGTATCTTGTTGTTATGGCAGTTTTACCAACACCACTCTCTCCTATTACTAATAATTTAAACACTTTGTTTCTAGAATCATTGTTAGGTTGCCTTGTTTCGCTGCGAATCGTTATTGATGGTGTTTTGTTTTTGCCTGATGTACCCTTCTTGGCGCCGAAGCACGACATATTTTCGTTAGAGATATTGTGTTGATTGGTGACATGTTCTAAGGATTCGTTAGTCAGCTGAACTCATGAACTTTAACAACGATAATGAAGTCAACTATGGACAACATGATACTTCACCCGGACATCAAATTTCACAAACTTTCGTTAGTAGAATCAAATTGATATAATGTTATATTTAAGCAAATAGACGAAAAGTTGAAAAGCAGTCAGTTAATGTGTATGCACGCTTAAAATCAATTGAATTTGACTCGTTATTCGCGAAGGACGTTTGCAAGTAAATAACAACATTTTATTATTTACCTACAATGCTAGTACTTTCGAATCCCTTCCTGTTTTTGCAAATCTACGATGTGGTCAATGGTACTTGCCAAAATTTGATGGAACTTGCTACTTCAAGGTAATTTTCGATATACAAAACCACTCATCATCCAGTCGACAGATGGCCACACATATAATTGGAGATTTCCAACAACAAGATTAAATCTACAAGTTGCGATCCACAGTAGCGCCAATAAGGGTATCATAATATTAGATTCCACAAGAAAAGGCAAGAAATTTCCAGATAGTTTTTCAAAAACTATTCCCATCTGGTCGTGCGTTATTAACATGGTGGTTGCAAAAACAAGAGGCCAGGAACATGTTTGGGATACTAACTTACATCTTCCAGTTTGGATTCATCCATCTGAAAAGGACCAAATTACAGAAAAACTAAACACTTGGACGGACAATCTGATGGTAAGATAATCTATTACTAACAGTCATTCATTTATTTTAGAAAAGTGGAGTTGATTTGTCGGTCTTGTCTAAAGTAATGACGAAACCTTTGAGATGTATATGGATAAGTCAGAATAGTGATTTGGAGTCCTTAAGAATAGCATTTAAAAGTTTTTCATTTACACCACTGGTATGTTCTTCGTTCCAATACTTTTAATTAACATTATAGTTTTTGGTTAGTACAAGTGATCCTGACTACATTGTGAAAAGTAACAGCTGGCATTACATACAAGGTGCTGGTGATGATCATCAAGGCTGGTCATTAGGACTCACTCCGAAACTTTTTTGGGATAACAAAGATTTTTTACTAGAAGGAGAGTTAGTATGTGAAGAACGCGTTCGTGATGTTGTACGGGAGTTTGGTGATTCTAAAATAAATCTCTATCACTCTGGGTCAATTGCTGCTCTGCAAATATACACTGATGAGTTCACAAAAATTGCAAATACAAACTTGTTTATTGGTTCAAATCCAAACGGTATGTTGTTGTGCTTGACTTGTTGTGATTGTTTTAGTTTGTGATTACACAAGTTCTTTTACAAAATTTGGTCAGTTAGTAGGATCAAACCATGTTGCGATTATTTCCTGCGTAGACGATGATTCGGATCAAATAGACTCCGATACACTATTGGTCGCACACATAATGGTATCATCACATTTTCCACTTTATTTACACTTGACAGGATCATAAGAGGAGAAGAGATCTCATTCCGAAGAACCTACCAAGAATCTTATCATTCATTAGAAACAAACTAAGCAATGGCTACTCTGTGCTAATACTTTGCAAAAGCGGTAATAATGAAAGCATTGGTGTCTGCTGTGCCACATTGTGCGCAATGTTTGATGACAATACGGATGGATTTGTAGTGACACCGAAGGAAGTTACAAAGGAGTTAGTATTGAAGAGATTCACATTCATACAATCATTCGTTAACACAGCAGCTCCAACACAAAACACTATCAAGTCAATAAGTAGATTCTTCACATACAAATCTCGTAGCAAGTCATCATAAGACACAAAATAAAAATTACCAATAAATTATTTATTGACTAAAAGTTTCTTTGTGACTTGTTGAATTTTTTCAAAGTGACTCAAAAGGTCGTCCAATTCACTCTTGTTGAGCTCCACCAAAACTTCATCAGCCTTGTCTTGATTCTCTTTTTTAACATACAAGTTTAATAATAAGATGGGCTCCCGGAAGTTTGTACATTTATCACTTGCAACCACTAGATGAAGCTTCCAGTCAAAGTCTTGCAGATATGATGCAGAGATTTGTGATACTGTCTTTACCATACTTTTGTTAACCTCATCACGCCTGCTTTTTAATACATTAACCAAAATGTCTGCATTCTCGCTTGACAGTTCTAGATTTTTTAACTCTTGAAGAATCTAATCATTAGTTTTTAATGCAGCACGTGACTATACTTGTTCATCAGTTAATTGACGAGATGTAACTCTCAACACAAAAGCCTTCACAACGGTGATTACATCGCTTAAATGTGTGAGCGATGGCTGCTCCTCACTTTGCTCATTTACTTTTATGAATTGACCAAGATTGATGCCTGGTCCACGACCACAGATTGAGTCCAATATACAATTTAAAGTGTATTCGTGAGGCTTTGAATTTTTGAACATCATTCTCTGATTGTAACTTCAGATCAAAAAATTCTGGTAGTAGTGACAGGTCCAAGGGTGAGGTCATGGTTGTGGTTAACTATTACAAAGACAAAACCTATGGAGTGTGCAGCTTGTCTGGAAAGCATCAATCAAAATTATGTATGTTTGGATTGCCTAAGAAGCAAAGTACACAAAAAGAGGGCACACATTATTGAACTTCGAAATAATTTGCAAGAAAAACGAAAGAAATTCAGCGACGTCCTCGAAAAACGCCAACAAGTTGCGAAAATGGAACAAGATTTACAAAGACAACAATATCGATTAGATCGATTAAAATTAGAAGTCCAACAATTAAAGGACGAAAATATATCATCAAAGCTCAAGCTTGTACAGGGGGAAACCGAATTTCAAATCAAAGACCATGAACTAAACGTTGTAACAGATAAACTTAAAAATATAATGAGCCGAACGTTTTTTAATGACGACAAGGACCCCATCATCCACAAAAAAAAAGAGAATTTGACCAAAATTAGGAGAAGAACCTTGAGTGATTTCTTCTCAACATACTTTTATTTGGAAAAAGACGGACACCTCATGAAATTGTATATTTTTACAAAAAACACTTGGCTGCCCTATACAGAGGGCGATATAGTTGACTACATGATTGAATGTAGAGATCGCAACCACATTACAAATCTTCAAATAAACAGCACACTGAGCTTACTTTCCATTTGGCTCTACAAAATTACAAAAAGTCTGTTAGTGCATTCTCCGCACGACATTCAATATGCAAATAAATTGTTCGACTTCAAATCCACTGTATGTGAGATTGTGCCCATTAAAAAATCTCAGAACGAGTCAAATGCTACAGAGTTTGTGTCTGTTTATTATCCTTTGTTTTTAGCTAGTAATGCTTCTGAAGTCTCTAATATGGGGACGATACCTTCCGGTTTTGTAGAGAGTCTTAGCGGAACTTCTCCTTCTTCCACTGCAATTAGAGATAATCATGTTCACGGTGCGGACACTGGTGCTACTTTAAATCATACTTTAAATCCTGTTGAATTGTTGAAGCGTGCGGTGCAACTTTTGAACGAGACAGTGGTTGCTATTTGTAATAAACAAGGCGTGGTTGTGTCTGTAAAATCTAATTTATTGGTCAATTTGTTGACACTTCGTGAGGCCGGTAATGATTGTAAATTAGTCGGTCCGTTTGAAGTTTTTAATAAAGATGTTTGTGATGTTGTGAGAGGTTCACAAAGTGTTCATTATAAAAAGTTAGACTTCGACCAAAATTATTATCTTGACGGTGACGATAAACTACATCTCACCTTGGGTGCACTTGATCAAAAATCCAAAAACTCTTCCTCTATCAAATCACCAAGCTTTGGCAACAAGAGAGCTAAACCCAAAAAGGCCGATGATGATCCAGTAAAGAACTACTACAAAAAAAGAGTGTTTGCTGAACATATTAATGACAATTATCTCGCTGATCGCCCCAGCGATGAAGTGCCAGAATCTTTGTTAATAGCTAATAAACCAGTTGAGAGTATGGGCAATGAGTGGGAACACATTTCTGTAAATAAAAAATAAAACATAATATTTAATCAAGTTAACAGTGACACACAGTGATGGCAATTAGTAATTTATTATTATGATGAACTCCTTTTCTCTATTAAGGATAGCAATTCTTTTAGTAGCATGTTTCCAACTGGATTCCACTTGTTGTGAGCGTCAGTGTCATCAACGCAACAAAGAGATTCATATAACGTGCACATGAGTTGATAGATGGGGCATCTAAAGTCTCCGTTATAAACAACTGCCAAGAGTTGTTCGGTTTCCCAGTATGTTAGAATTCCTCTTCTGTTAGCTTGTAATATCCATACTGCATGCAGAGCGTGTATTTTGTTTGTGTATAAATTCGCTAAATGATCTGTTGCTTTTTCTGGTGGGGCTGGTGTTTGAAAGTCCAAGATACTAAAGGGTGCCTCTGGAGTTGATGTGATAATGGTTTCGCCCACCTCGTCGGTACTTGTGCCGTTGATGTGATTGTTTGCGCTTTGAACGGGTTCACTATATTTTTTGAAAATTATAGAATATAACTCCTCCACAGAGTGTGCGATGTTCATGCTTAATGACAGGTACTGAACCATGTCATTTTTGCCCTCAATTTTATTGTGTATATTCAATATATCTTGGTTTTTCTATAATATATGGTATAAATTAATGTCAATTGTGTTGGCAACATACCGCCTTACTGAATTGTTTGTTGCCAAATTTGCTACATGTACATTCTTCTTTGATTACAAAGTGAGCAGGGCAACAAGAAGTATTATCTGAAGAATCTACTGGACTGCTAGTCATGTTATTCAATCTATCTGTTTTATAATTGTATCATATGTCAAACGTCGGCAATGGTTGTAAAGAAATTAATACGAAGCAAGGTTTACTTGGTTATTCTACTCAATTCAAGTCTGTATAAGTAATTCATAGGCTTAGCATATGAGCATTATAACAACACTGATGTACGAAGTGAAATCCATTATTCTAATTATACCCTGGTAAATGTCTTCGCCCGGTATGGCTTTGCACAACAATTTATTAGAACTTGAATTCATTTTTTTGATTTGTAACAGCCAAACAAGAAGACATGACAGGTCCCTCTGCACCACCACAACCCTATCAGAATCAACCTGGCGCACCACCCCAACCATACCAACAACCAGGAAGTTCACCACATTCACCACCATATCAGAATCAACCTGGCGCACCACCACAGCCATATCAGCAACCAGGAGCACCACCACAACCTTATCCATATCAGCCTGGCGCACCACCACAACCATACCAACAACCAGGAGCACCACCACAACCATATCAGCAACCTGGGGCACCACCACAACCATATCATAATCAATCTGGCGCACCACCACAACCTTACCCTCAACCACCGTACGGAGCTCCCCCTCCACAACCGTACGTCCATGGCCAAACTCCCTCTCAAGTTCCAATATATCCACAACCACCCAGCAGTACTGTAGGCTTACCACCACCACCAATTCAAAACTACCCACCACCACCTTATGGTGCCCAACCTCAATACGTACCCTCACACCAATATAGTCCCGGTCCTATTAATCAACCAACCACTGCACCAAACCCTGGATTCTTTGGAAGTATTGCTAATGTGGTGAAGACTGCACTACCAGGAGGCGCTGGTAGAATCCAGATCACATTGGATAAGCCTTACTATATGTCAGGTGAGGTAGTGACTGGTAGGTGCGACCTCATTGTTACCAGTGACATTGAAGCAAGAAGTTTACAAATTAAATGGAAAGGTTTTGAGAGAGTTAAAATGAGCCACCAAGAAACATACCACGACCATAACAACCAAGTACAGTTCCGCACCGTCTGGAGACATGATACACGTGACTTCTTCAAGTCTGTTGCAACTTTAGTTAACTACGGAGGTGGAATTGTTCATCCTGGTACATACACTTACCCATTCACATACCAACTACCACAAGGCCTACCTGGTGTTTTCCAAAAATCAAGTTCCTCCTTCTTGGCAGCGATCTTATACCAAGTTAAAATCTGGGTGGACATGAAGGGCTATGACATTAAGAATCACTCCTACCTTACAATTAACGAAGCAGTCGTACGTGCGCCTCAACCCATTAGTGCTAAAAACGAAAAAACATTCTTGTTTGGAGGCAGTGGTAAGTTGAAGATGGCGGTAGACTTCCAGAAGGATGTTTTTGTACCGATGGAAGTTGTGCACATTAACGTTAACATTATCAATGATTCTAAGAAGGACGTGAAGGCCCTCAAAGTAAAGATAATGCAAGATCTTAAGGTCAACTGCAAAGGAGGAGTTCACACAGAGAAGAATGAAATCCACAGACAAACATATAAGGGTGTCCCAGCAAAATCATCTTTTGCGGGAGTTTTGGATTTCACAATTCCTCAGAAAATATCGCCAACTGCAAACGGACATTTGGTTCAAAACTTATTCCATATTGATATTGAGTGTGATGTTGCCATGGCCATTGATTTAGAAGTTCACCCCAAAGTCACTATTGCTTTGATGCCACTAAACAACAGCACCCAGTATATACTAATGGATTACTCAGGTTTTTCAAAGGGATGCTGGAAGATATAAACACAAACACAATTGTTTTTTTAGTAAATTTATTTTTGACAGTTATGTTTTTTGAACTTACTCCTTGTTTGACCACTACCAAAATGTGTTCATGTTTGTGATCCAACTCGATCGTTGATGTTTTTTTGTAGACTATCACCCAGTAAACCGAATAATTACAACCATATGTCACAGTGTGACGCAGAACAGACAGAGGAACCAATATGGAAGCGTTTAATATTAGAACAATTCAAAGCTCGTAACAGACAAGAGATACATCCATTTAAACATATCATGAGCCAACGTACGTAGAGTTATTGTCACATTTAGAATGATTGCAGATGCACAGGTTCTTGGTGAATGTTTTGATTATAAAAATATGTTAAACGGGTTACAAAATGAAGTAAAAATGTGGAAGAGCAGATATGAAGAGGCCAGCAAAAAGATGAAGAATTTTGATGAACTAAGACAAGATACATTCGCCACTACTCAACATGTAAAAGGTATGAGTAGAATGCACTAACATTTTATTAACGTTAGTTTAGAATTGGAATTAAAGATTTTAGGACTGCAAGACGAACTTGTCTGTAGTTTTCGATCAAAATCAGAAACTGCCCGTTCTTTACTTGACATCAACAGAGATCTTTTAAAAGCCAGAACTAACTTGAGAGAAAAGAAAGCGGAGTATGTTCACATTTACCATCACTTAATTATTCTATAGGTTGGCAGCTACAAAAGTTGAATTTAGACAAAAAGTAGAAGAGGTTACTAATCTCCAAAGCGTCATTGCTGAGAAGGATCAAGTCATTGCTACATTTACACAAGAAACACAATCAATGAAGGAGGAACTATTACTTCGCGACCACATTATATCAGAACTAAAAAACAAATTAAGATCTGGTTCGTCAGTAAGTGTCATCACCATCATAATATAACACACATCATTAGGATGCAACATCGGATGTAGAGGTTGCAGAGGAAGCAGTTAAAGAAGGAGGTAAATCCAAGGAGGCAAGATACAGCATAACAGGTAGAATGTTACTTCAAGTACATAAGCGCAGCTCTACATTACAAGCTTCATTCATAAACGTCTATCATGCCACGAATCCAAAATCCAAACAATATCACATTGATCTTGAGACCACTGTAAGTAGAAAATAATTCATTCGTCAATAAACATTAATTAGGTCAACGACATTAAATTCTCTGCAGATAGTCAACTTTTAGCCATCGCATGCAACAACAAAACAGTTAAGCTATACGCTGCCAAGTCCGGTGGTTTGGAACACATTTTTTTCGGAGCCAGCGAACAGTAAGTCAAAACATTTTTCAAAGTTAATATCAAGTCTAACATCTGTAGATTTAACGCCCACTCTTGTGGTGTCAGCATCAACAAGTGTCCACGTATGGTCCATACATGATAAAAAACTATTACATACATTAAACGGCCACACGAAACACGTTTATGGGTTAGGAACAACGGACGTGAGGGCTGTATCCGGAAGTTGTGACAGGACCATTAAAATATGGGAACTCAATCAAGTATTTTTTTATTTTTGCATCTTTTTAACATTTGAGTAGGGTGAGTGTCTGAAGACTATTGATTCAACTTCCATCGTTAATGACTTGACTATTTCCAACCTTTCTAACATGTTCTTTTCCGTCCATCACGACTCTCACATCAGAACTTTTGACTTAAGAAGCTTCAACAAATTAGAGGAACATAAAGTACATAATGGACAAGTATTAAGCGTAGCAATATCAGCTGATGATCGTCATGTCGTCACATGCGGTCAAGACTCCATTTGTAAAGTATGGGACGCTAGAGTTGGATTTGGAAGCCCGGTTTATACATTGAAAGCGGATGGATTCAAGACGAATGTAAGCAAGACGAAAGCTGTTTTGAGTCCATGTGGTACATTTGTTGCGAGTGGCTCCAATTGTGGTCATGTTTTTGTTTGGCATTTGGTTGATGGAACTCCATTGGTGTCTGAAATGAAGGAACATAACATTGCATCTACATGTTGTGCATGGAGCAGAGATGGAAAACAAGTCGCAAGTTCGTCAATAGACAGGAGGTTGTGCTTGTACGCTGAATAAAAAATAATATTTCAACATTCCTTATTGTACTTCTTCGACATTATTCCAACGTTCAAACGTTATCCCATATAATTTAGACACTCGAACGTTGGGACAATAAAATTAGATTGTCAAAACGGAAAACTCGGAGACGGAACTCCTTGTTAAATTTCATGTGCTTTGTAATAAATAAATACTAAATTCTCCAAAGTTGAATCAAAAAAACATGAATATAATCGTTGAAGAGTCACCACAACAAGTTGCCAGAGAGGCTGCCAAAAGAGTAGCAAGGGTTATTAGAACCAAACAAGAAGAAGGAACATGTGCGACCCTCTGTCTACCAACTGGAAGTACCCCAATTTTGATGTATAGAGAACTTATAAGAATGCACAAGGAAGAGGGACTAAGCTTCAAAGATGTCCACACTTTTAACCTTGATGAGTGAGTATATTCGTGTTTTATTGTACATTTACACAATTATTTTTTAGGTACTACCCAATGCAACCCACTTCAGAGCACAGTTACCACACCTTCATGCACAAGGAATTCTTTGATCACGTAGACGTTGCCCCAGAAAACATTCACATTCCCGACGGTACCCTGCCAGCAGAAAGCTACTTGGAGTACTGTAATAACTACGAGCAACTCATTTCAAACAATGGCATCGACATTGCAATTCTCGGAATCGGAGGAAACGGCCACATTGGATTCAATGAACCTGGAAGCCAACGTACCGACAGAACTCGTATCGTGGTATTGAACCAAACAACCCGTTCTGATGCAGCCAAAAGCTTCGGTGGCTCCGAAAGGAACGTACCCACAAGAGCAGTTACCATGGGTGTTGCTTCAATCATGAGCGCAAAGAAAGTTTTACTACTCGCCACCGGAGAAGGCAAGGCCAACATTGTACACAAGGCACTAGAGGACCCAAAGGTCATGAAGGACAAGAGCACATGTCCAGCTTCCTTCCTTCGTGGTCACGAATCCTTCACAGCAATTGTGGACAAGGCAGCAGGTGCACTTTTAAAACAAACTCAATCTCCATGGTTGCTTTCTAACTGCGGAAACATTGACTGGAACGATGACTTGCGCAAGCGTGCATTGATTCACTTGAGCAAACACCTAAAAAAGGGAATTTGCGAGTTGACTCACAGTGACTTGGACAAGAACGGACTCACCAGTCTTCTACTACACATTTTGAATAGGAGCAACCAAGGAGTTACACTAGAGAGCGAATGTTTGGCCACTTTGAACGACTTACTTTCGCGTATTGCAGTCCTACCTAACCATGCAAAGATTCCATCGGACCTAGACGAGAGAGTTCTCATCTTCTCACCTCATCCAGATGATGACGTCATTAGCATGGGTGGAATCATGTATCACATGGCTCAACAAAGATTACTAAAGGTGAATAATGATCCATCAGCTGACCTCAACATGAAAGTCTGCTACATGACTAACGGAAGCGTTGCAGTGGACAATGCAGTTCTTCGGGACCACTTGAGATTTGCAAAGTTCAGTGCACAACTAATCGGCGCCGACGACTCAAACTGGAAAAATCAACTACAATTACTAAACGAAAAGAACAATTCACAAAACACTGTGATGCAATACCTAAAAGCAAATGTCAGAAAGGCAGAGGCGATGGAAGCCGTACAAGTATTGGGACTTGATGGCGATCGTGATTGCATCTTCTTGGACTTACCATTCTACAGAACAGGCCAGGAGAAGAAGAAGCCACTCGGACCAGATGATGTCGACCTTGTAAAAAAACTATTTTTAGAACAAAAGCCAAAACATATTTTCGTTGCTGCCGATCTAACAGATCCACATGGCACACACAGAGTCTGCTACGATGCAATTTATCAAGCACTTGCTGAATTACGTCAAGAGGGCGTCAATGAGTTCCAAGACCAAAATGTTCACGTTTGGCTATACCGTGGTGCTTGGCAAGAGTTTGACATTCACGAATCAAGCATATTCGTTCCAATGAGTCTTAGAGAGATGGACGTCAAGATCCAAAGCATCTTCAAGCATCAAAGTCAAAAGGATGCACCATTGTTCCCAGGTAACGACAGCAGAGAGTTTTGGCAGAGAGCAAGAGATAGGAACAGGAACACAGCCACAGAGTTGGCAGTATTGGGTCTACCAAAATTCTACGCCGCAGAGGCCTTTGTTGTATGCAGACCATCAGAAATACCAAAATAAACAAAATTATATATTTATTGGTGAATGCTTATTATAACACACACTGTATTTTACTTGATCTTGCGAGTCGCTGTTCCAACATCACATGAATTTACTTTACTTGCGAAACGCAGCGAACACACCGTTTCGTTGGAGTGTGAACTCTTCGGTGATACATTTACAAACATTAGTGTCTTTGCCTCTCCTCCAAGACAGTTCTGTAGCAGGTAAGTCAATTTACTATTTCTATAAGGTACATGCTTGCTCTTTGACGCCAAGGCACTAATGACATCTCCCAAACAACTTAGACTGCTGTTGATGTGTTGTGTTTCTTTTAATCTGGCTCCGGTTGACTTTGAATTATTCAACCTCTCACTACCTGCCAAATCAATCAAGTTCAAAACTCCGTACGTTGTTTGTTCGGTCATTTCATTGTGTCCAACGATCCGAAGAGCAAACACAGCATGCGATCGCGAAGATCTCTCGTTGCAACTTGTGGCCGCGGCGGCTCTATTTTTACTGGCAATGCTTAACAAGTCATGAACATCTTCAGGCTTCTTTACCGGCACGTACGTGAGGTTGCTCACATTTGTGTTTCCTTGGTTGTCGTGCTTGATTTCGTACTTTGTGTTATCTGCTTCGAGTGGGTTGTTCGATGCATTCTTTACCAAGAGATCTCTAATGGACTCGTTGTAAATTTCCAAGAAGCTTGCCTCGACGGTGTACTTCCATCCACGTTCCGATTTGGTGTTGGCACATTCGAAAATTTGTTCCACACTTCTTGGTATCATTCCGCGTTGGTCCATCTCTTCCTCCTTGCTCATGTTCTTGATGCTCTTTTTGGGTGGTCCCTCCATGGTAAAGGTCTTTCCTGAACCAGTCTGTCCATAAGCGAAAATACAAACCTTGTATCCATCCAGAGCGCTCTGCACTAATTGTGAAATTTCTACAAACACATCTTTTTGTTGAGCCTCTGGTCTGAAAACCTTGTCGAATTGGAATTGGAACTTTTTCAACTCTGTTCCCTGGTTGTTGGTAATTTGACTTGCAATGTCAATGGTCTTTTGATCTACATCAGCGTCGTTGAAAGAAACTGCTTTAAAGTCTGGTTCTTCACCTTCGGAGGTAATGAGGTCTGAAGGATTGCTTCCAAGCGGTCTGACTCTGCAGTACACTCTAATGTTGCCCTTGAGCTCTTGAAGTGCATTGTGCAACTTTCTTCTGCTTTCTTCGTCCATGTTCCTCTTGGTCTCAAGATCCTTAATGTCGGCCATCAACTTTTCAATTGTCTTGCTGTGCTGTTCGATTGTTTGAAGCCTTGCTTCGGCCAAATCAACCGAAAAGTTCAAATCAATCTTTGTACGTTCAAGCTCTCCCCTAGTTCTATTCAAATCTCTTTGTAATTCTTCGCGAGTTGATTGTAAAAGTTTGTGTGCAATGTCCCTCTCTTCCTCCAAGTTTACTTGATGTGCTTGCTTAATCGATCTAACATTAGATTCATGTTCAACGTTGAGTGCTTCTATGGCCATCTTGTGATGCGAGGCATCCATTGAGATCTTGTGCTCCAAGTGCTTGTTGGTACTTTTCAATTCAAAAATTTGCTCCTCGCTATTCTTCAAAGTTCTCTTCATTGAACTTAATTCAAGTTCCTGTTGTTGTTGAATTCTTTGAGATTCAGAGTATTGTCCACGGAGTGTGTTGTGTTGCTTATTGGCTTCTACTCTTTCTGCCTCTGCTTGGGTGTTGTTTAAACGTAGTTCCTCATTAAGCTTGTTCAGCGAATCGAGTTGCTCGTTGAGACGGTCTTGTGCCTCTTGTGCCTCCTCTTGCTTCTTCTTTTCTTCATTAGCTTTGTTTTTCAAACCTCCTCTAGTTATTGGGGTATTTGAACGAGTTGTTGGTTTAGAAACAGAAGAGGTGTTTAGTTTACTAGTAGAAGTGTTTAGGGCACTATTGTTTAGTCTACTGGTATTGGTTCTATTTGCAAGAGGTTTGGGTGTAGACTTGACAACCGATGTATTTGACTTGGTTGTACCTTGAATTGAATTGTTGAGTCTGCCAGGCTTTGTGTATTTGGGTGTAACGAAGGAAGTGGTTGAACTGTTCAATCTATCTTTGGTTGTTTGTGCTTGTGGTTGTTGCATGCGGGAGACTGTTAATTGTGAGGGCTTTTTAGGAGTGTTTTCAATAGTCAAGACAGTTTCTTGGTTTAATTCGTCAACAGATCTTAATTCAAACAAGGCATCAGTCCTTGGTTTTACATTTCTCTCAATGTCAAGCTCCACATCTCTGCTTCTTTTCACACCCTTCATGAAACTTTTGAAAATTCCCGGTGTTGGGACTGGTACGTCAGGTTCAGTTGCTGACATCCGTTTGTTTTTCAAAATCTAATTATTTTAACGGTTTGAATTGACCGTGAATTTGGAGCCAACACTTGTCAACTCAATACGTGGTAACAAAAATTTACAAATCAAATTCCAATCGAAGGAATATAATAAAAGTTTTGATAATTCTCAATTACATTGCTTTTGTGGTGTTTTTCGTCATACCCATCACAAGATGATGTTTCTTCCTTACAAAAAGAAAATTTATCTCTCATTCTGTTGAGGGGATATGTCTAGTCAGGAATTATAGTAGAATTCATTTAATTTAATATTTTTTTTATTTACATTGCTGCTTGCATGGCGATATCCATATCATTTGCCGTCGACATTTGAATGTCTTCTCTTTGTTCTTTATTGCCGCCTCTGTCGCTTGTTCTTCTATTTCCACCTCTCTTACCCCAACCTTTATTTTTATTGTTAAAACTTGGTTTGGGTGCCCTTTCAACCGGTTCATTCATCAAATGTTTGTTCACAAGTTCAATCATGTCCATTGTTTCTTCTTCAGAAAATCTGTCTGAACAATTACTTATAATCTAGAAATTATTAAAAAATGATTTGTCTTGCACTTACCACATGAAGTTCAACAAGTTGTGTTGGTGCCAAATCCAAAACATTCATCTCTTCTGCATGTGTGAGTGAATATTTTCTTATATCTTTGATGAAATTGACAACATGCTCGCGCGTTTGCCTTTTTACTTTAGTGTTATCTCTTAAATATTCATGAAGTTGATCCTCAACATATAAAACTTCTTGTGGAAAGTCTAAATAAAATTGTTTGTGTTTTGGTAGCCTCTGATTTGCCCGTTTGCGAATTTCTAAAGCTTTTTTTCTTTCATTAAAGCTTCTTTTATTCAATCTGTCAACTTCGAAAAAACATAGAGGACCAAGGTTCTCTTCCAATCTAAAGAATGTTTAAGGCGAATATCAAAGAACACACATACACTTCCATGGGTAATTATTTTGTAACGAGCAACTTCAGGTTCAATCTAATTTTCACACAATTTCAACATGAGACCATTGACAGAGAACGAGACCAAGGTCCTTTTTGAGAAACTTGCTAAATAGTAAGAATCAAACATTAGATAATATATTAACATTTAACTAGCCTTGGACAAAACATTAAACAGCTTGTTGACACAAAAGGAGGATCTGGCGAATATGTCTTTCGTCTACACAACAACAAAGTATACTACATGAGCGAGGACGTTTTAAAATATGGAATGGCAATCACAAAAGACCGTCTACATTCCATGGGAGTATGCTTTGGAAAATTCACAAAGACTGGAAAATTCAATCTTCAAATCACATGTCTAGATTATCTTGCACAATATGCTGAATATAAGGTCTGGCTCAAGCCACAGTCTGAATTATCTTACTTGTACGGCAACCACGTGCTCAAAGCTGGTTTGGGACGTATTACTGAAGACTGCCCTCAATATCAAGGTGTGGTTGTGATGAACATGAATGATGTACCATTAGGATTTGGAGTAACTGCACGGTCAACAGAAGAGTGCCGACATTTAGGCCCTACTGACATTGCTTGTTTCCATCAAAGTGATGTTGGAGAATATTTGCGTGAAGAAAATACAAACATGTTCTAAATTTTATATAAATTATTTGTTTTTGCTTGTTATTTGAATGTGCCGTCTTTTTGTGTCACCTGACATCTTTTATTGTAAGATGCAAATTACAATATTTTTGTACACAACCGTTATGGATGAACAACATTGAAAACATGGATTTTGGATTTCATTTATACATTGACACTTTTAATCAACGAAATGAACGTTTACTATAAATACATTTTATACTCTTTTGCAGTCAACAGCGACAAGTCCCTTTGAGATGCCAAAAATGTTCTTTCCCCTCTCAACTCTAAAGTATCCTTTTTCACCCCATCTTTCACCCCTTTAACGATTATAATAGTCATAACGCTTGAAGACTTACCATGAGTTACGTACAATCCAGCAATCGCGACCGGTATTATCGCAATTATTAGCAAATCCAACAAGCAACACAGCATGATCGATGGGTCTCTTGGCGAAACTTGTGTTTGTAATGACACCCTTCTTGTATTTATGCAAGTCGCGAGAAGCAAGAGCGATGGCTTTGAGTGTTAATTGTGTCAACAACAAATCGCAACATACCAACTGGACCTCTCTTTACCAAATTCAAAAGTTCGTCTTCATTATTCGCACGAAGTATTTGACCTACTTTAACAACGCTCTTCACATTGTTACGGCATTTTCCAGTGTTATGAATGTATGGGTAAACTTGATTGGTTGTTACACCTTGTTCTTGAATGATTCTCATTGCCTTTGATACACTTCCTCCTCCAGGCTTGCAGTTCTTCTTAAAGTAACAATCTTGTAATTGTTGTTGTGATAATTGAACTAATCCTTGTTTGGAAATTGCCAAGCATCCCTCTACGGCGGAGGTTGAGGCGAAGGTCCAACTGTTATGTATTAGTTTTTGTCTTTGATAAATGTAGTCTTACCAGCTTCCGCATGGGTTTTGGTTTAGACCAGGGTTGACAGCTCCTAATAAAGACCAATCGAGACTAGTTGCGTTTGCATGGTTGTTCCAAGGCTTTTGTTTGGATTCAGATGAAGAGGGTTCGTCATCTATTGAGGAAGCGCTCATACTTCTCTTTTCAGCAGGAGTCATATCTGCAAACTTTTGGAAATAAGAATCTAATGTGGATAAATTTGTACCTTATTGACTTCTTGAATTGAAGTGTGTTTTCCTTCAAGAACTCCTTTGTTGTGTTGATCTACTTCTCTGCATGTGTTTACAAACAATGCAAATCTGGCTTCCATGTCCTCTCCTTCTGTACAAGGTATGAGTAACCTCAAGTGACATTTACTTACCTGGATACCTCTTTTTGTATTTAATGAGGAATAGGTGATAAGCGTCTCTTAGTTTTTGATCAACGTCCGCATTGGTGTCCTTGTTGGAGGCTGGTGGCAACGTGGTCATTGGTTCAGATATAGCTCCATTGAACAGACTCACAATGACTTCAATCTTCTCCGAACGTGACAAGTTGTGAACAAGACTCTTGATTTTGGCCAGAGTTGCTGCGTCCTGGGCTGCTGCAGAAGAACGGGAGCGACCGGCAAAGGCCACTGTTGCGAGAACAGTGATCAACAATACCAGTAGCACTCTCATTTGATTGGTTTTTTTTTGATAGATTGCTGATGACAGACGAACTTATCAATTATGACCGTGGTGATCTGATTTCAAGCGACGTTTCTACTTTATTGTACATTGGCAATTTGTCTATATTTAAACAGATGTCAATGTAATCACATCTATATTCAATAAGTTTATTTTTTAAAATTTTTTCGGATTTAATTGTCTTCTAGTTCCACAATGGTTGCACTCTTATTGTTTATCATAAAAACTGCTTTGGATGTTTATTTTAGAGTAATACTATTTCCCTGCTTTTTAATAAATTTCTTTAATATGTTATAGTAAATAAGCTATTTGTATAAAAGTATAAATATCCATCATTCCCAAAAAAAGTAGTCTGTAGATGAATAGCTATTAATATTTTATCTAACTTTTATGGAACAAGAGGTATAAAAAGCTCAAAATCATGCAGATATTATTCATAAAAAGAAACACAACAACAACACAAACACAACAATGACCAAGCAAAGCATTTTCGACCGTCTAAGYGACAGAAGCACATTCACCGGTGTATATAAGAACAAGGGTGGTATTAACGACCTTGACAACGGTGGAAACGTTCATGACTTATCACAAATCACAAGAAGCAAGATGCACGGAACAAGCACATCTATGAAAACTGGAAAGGGAATTCCTACCGTAACAGACTCACAGCCTGTTAAGAAGTCACGCCCAAGCACATCCAATGGCAGTATATTTGACCGTCTCAGTGATAGAAGCACATTCACCGGTGTATATAAGAACAAGGGTGGTATTAACGACCTTGACAACGGTGGAAACGTTCATGACTTATCACAAATCACGAGAAGCAAGATGCATGGATCTGCAACTGCTATGAAGGTTTAAATAAATTTTTTGTACACTACTCAAATGTGTTTATAACTACTTCACCTCATCTTAAGCCAGCACAACCATGAAGATGTACCTCATTTTGTGAATGAGGATATCTTTTATCTCAAAATCATACATGCACTTGTTGCTTGATGGTGCAATTCTGAAGTATCCAAAATTAACGTTCATTTGAACAGTTTAAAATATACAGTTATATACTCATGAATTAAGTGTAGCATCAAACATTATTGCGTTACTTTCTTTTGGAAAATGCGGAGTTTCATATGGATTCAAAATTTTTTGAAAGCTGCTACTACTTTAGATTATATGTTGGACTACCTTGATGGAATGAGTCGTATTATGATGTACTTCAAAAGATTTCATGTTGATTCGTTGCATGAACGCGGCGTCTGCTCATGCTTTTGCTGTCAATGATCCAACATCATTTGTCAACTGTCCATCTGTCACACAAACAAACGAAAAGATGAGGAGAAGCCTTAGTACTATGAAGACACCAAGGAATGAGAAGGAGAAAATGTTCAGAATACACGTGAACAATAAAAGTTCCTTAGATATACAAATGTCACCCAAAGAGACATTGAAGGATTTGATGAGAAAAATCGAAATGAAAACAGGTAGTAAATTGGACACAAACTCTTACGGCCTACGAACACCTGAGCAAGAGACAGTCTCATTATCAGTTTTAGTTAAAAATCTGTCGCACATTGATGAGCTGCATTTATTCCCACCTTTAGTCATTGTACAACAAATTGTCGCGCCAGAGCCAACAGTTAAGAGTTCACTAAATATTGAAACAAGAGCCACAAGGGCATTTGCAGTCCCGCTTAGTAAACTGAAGCGGTCAGAAGACACAGGACTCCCATATATACTATACAAGTGCTTAGATTTTTTGGGAAAGGAACGTTGTCTAAGAACTATTGGTCTGTTTCGTTTGACTGGCAGTAAAAAAGAAGTTCAAAAATTGAGACAAGATTTTGATGACCATGAGTCTGGTCAGAACACTGAGGGTGTAGAGTTTCCAAATTCTATTGATCCAAATGTCGTCGCTGGCCTAGTCAAGCAGTTCTTTGCAGAGTTGCCGGAGCCACTTTTGAATGATTATGTCAGATTCACTGAAATTGGTGGATTGAGTGACGAAACAACCCGTATCAAAAAACTCAAGGATGCCGTGGAGGACATGCAGCAAGCGCACAGAGAAGTTTTGAGATACTTGATTGAATTCTTCCTTAAACTCATCCTATATGCAAACAAGAACAAGATTAGTGCACTAAATCTTTCCGTTGTGTTCGGTCCCCTGTTGCTACGCACGAATAACCCTATGCTCCAAATAGTGAGCACATCAAATGACGATCGTGGTCATTTCCAAGGAGAGAAGATAAAATCAATCTACATTGGTGTCGTTGGTACAATGATTGATAATTACTTACAAATATTCGGTTTGAGCAAGGAAGAACTTTCTGACATCAAACCCGTCGATAAGTTGATTGAAAAGATTGTTGTCGACAAGGAACCCGAAGCACCAGTCGGCTTATCCAGGTTGAACAGTTTGGTTACAAATTTAGTAAACAACACAGAAGCACCACAAACATCCCGTCGTAACAAGGATGCGACCGAGAGTGAAACGTGGTCAGAGATGCAGAGAGAATGGATGAGCGTTGTGGAGGAGTGGAAGAAAAAATACAAAGACGAAGTGGAAGCAAGAAAGAATGATTCCATCAAGTACGAAGTAGAGAAGTTTGAATACAAAAAGAAGATTGATGAGTTAGTCGCACAAAACGAACAGAACGTCAACAACTACGAGAAGCAACTAGTTTCAGCACAAAACGTTGATCATACATTCATGATGGAGAGACAACAATTGCAACTGCAGTTAGATGATATGTCTACCGAGATCCGCCAACTCAAACTCAGACACGATGAGGAAATCAAAGAACTCAAAAGACAACACATTATCGCCATGAGAGGGCAAGGAACGGAACCTACGAGCGACCAACCAAGCACTGCAAGAGGAAACTACATGTCCAGAAGGTTCGAGTCAGGGCCCAAACAAGAGCCTACGCCCACACCCGCACCTGTCGTCGTCGCACCAACATTAAACAATTCTGCAAACGATCCGACCACTCCAAGAAGTCCATCTCCCAGAAGTCCATCCCCAAGAAGCGTTACAACCACACCACCGATACCTTCCCCAAGAAAAGAACCATCCCCAAGAAAGGAGCCCGAAGAGAAGCAAAAAGTCAGTCCTAGAAAAGATCAAGCGGCTGCTGGTGCCGGTAAACACATTTGTAATAAATGTGACAAGGTGATTCGCGAAGAGTGGGTAGAAGCAAATGGAGGCGAATATCACAAATCTTGTTTCGCCTGTTCTAACTGTCACCAACCGATAAGTGGTCCATATGCCAATAGGAGCGGAAACTTTTGGTGCAAGGGTTGTCTAGAGGATCAGGCCAATAAGGGAAACACTCGATTGGTTGTGAATGCAGAGCCTAACAAGCAAGCGGTACAAGATGGAACGGCATGTGCAACTTGCTATGGTCCGATAGAAAAAGGATCAACCGATAAATTGAAGGCATTGGGTAAAACATATCACAAGAAGTGCTTCTCTTGCAGAAAATGTGGAAATGAGTTTGTGAATATGAAGTTCTTTAATCTGGATGGGGAGCCTGCTTGTGCTACGTGTAAGAAAAAAGCAATTACAGCAAACAACTAAATTAAATTTTTTATGTACTTGCATTTCTAGTCTCTGACAACTTGTTGACAATCTCAATAAACATTTGTTCTGTTATCCTCGTTCTGGTCAATGAAAGTTTGTTGATGGTTGTGTTGTGCTGAAGCATGTCAAGTATGCTCTTGACACATTCATTTGTGATTCCTCTGTTCAAACTCAAGTTCAAGCTTTTAAGACAATTATTCCCAGGTACTTTGAAAAGTGGTTGAGGAACAGCAGGAACAACAGGTTTGATCTCCTCTTCAACAACTGGTGGCGGAATAACTTCATCCTTTGGCTTGACTGGTTCTTGCTTACCCTTCTTTGTTGTCTTCCCTACTGGTGGTGTGGGTCCGTTCCTGCTGGCGCTTCTAGAACCACTCTGAGCAGGCAGAGTTTCGGCGACTTCTGGTACAGCATATCTCTCTGATCTTAGATCCCAATCAAGACCTGGTACAGTATGAACTGGAGGTGCAGTTGGAGTGGTTGGAGTTGCAACAACAGTCGGAGGTTTTTGTGGACCTTTTTTATTTATCGCAGGTTGAGCAACTTTTTTAGACTCAACATATTGCAGATTGATTGGAAGTGGAGGAAGCAACAAGGGAGCAGGTTCGGTCGGTATCGGAGTGTGAGCGACAGGATTCTTAACATTTTGTTGGACAGGTATGGATTGTTGTTCTCTAGGAATATTAAAAACACCATAATGACTTTTATATACATTCTCTCTCAGGACAGTCAAATCCGTTTCAGAAAACAATTCAATAGGACACAAATAATTACAAAACTCAGAAACAGACTTATCAGTAATTTGGTTCATGGCAAGACTAATACTTTGTAGTTTTTGATTAGATAACAATGACTTGGCTAATGCTGACGCTCCTTCGTCACTGATGTTATTACCAAACAAATTCAAAGAAAGAATAGTATTGTTCTCTGATAGTAATTGAGCAATCTGAGCGGCATGGTCATTTGTCAATTCACATCCTCTTAATGATACATGTATGGCTGACGTATTAAAAATGGGACCTAATGGCGATGTGTAATATATTTGTCTAGCGAGTTCCTCCTTATTTTCGTCTTTTTTATCTACTATTGGTTTTGTTGGTTTCTTTGCGCTTTTCGGCGGTGCTTTTGCATTTTTTTTGAACGATTCATCTAATGTGTTTTCAACTTCTGTAGCTTTGTTGTTATCTGCTGATGAGATGATTGCTGGTTTGATTGTTGATACTAGATTGTCTACTTTTTGATCTAGAAGGAAAGCTCTATCGTCCGATTCGAATGATTCTTCAAATGGGTTCATTTCAATTGCCAACGTGCGTAAGGTTCTTCTGTGACTAAGTGCGGTGCATAATAGTTTCAATCCCTTCAGACTAAGACCACATGAGGTCAACCTGTTTTATATTATTCTCAACACTTTTATTTTAGAGTGCTGGAATGTAACCAATCAGCGACGAGGTCAACCACAGCTATCCGACAACAACACACCTTCAACAACCCACGCTCAATGTTTGCCGCAAAGAACTTTGTAGGTGTTAGACCAAACAACTAACCTTCACAGCATGCCTGTAGTGTATACGTAACAAAATATTAATCATTGACCAATAATTGCCATAGGTCGCACTTTTAATACCTACCCACAGTGGACAAAGAATTGGAAGTGTTCATTTCACTCTTTTTTTAATGATGTATGGGAACAAAAGTCACATAAGCCAGCCGCCAATAAAATACTTTTATTATGACATGAATTTTGTTCGACATGTTTTCGCATCCATTAATTATACTAGTGGTCACTACAACTTTCTTCTTTTTTGGTTACRATTAGTACCACTGTCAACGTATCCCCTAGTGTCGTCAATACTATTTGTGATCTCAAACTTCGGATAATCCATGTTAATTTTTGTTCGGTCCAAACAGAATGAAGTGTCTCCATTCTCCAAAAATTCAAATAAACCTTGAAAAACCATAATAACATGATGGGTCACATATTTTTCTGCACCAGCATTTTGAGGTTCCATGTGCCATTGTCTCCTAGCATGTAAGCCAAAAATAGAGAAAATTATTTTTATTCTGTCTAACGTAGGCTTAAAACCACTACCTGGACAAAATTTTGAAAAGACACTTTATCAATTCGTCTTCGTATTCTCTACAACTTCCTCTTTTCAGAATGTTTTATAGAGATAGTTTATAGTACAAACTTCCTGCACCAGGGGGCCAAGTGGATTGTAAAAAAAATAATAGCGTTGAGTTGGATGGCTCACCTTGTCAACTTACTTTACTGTTGTAAGGTTGAATTGAACCGAGGAAATTGCTTTAGCTGTGCTCAAGATATCCAAAAAATTAAATCGCACATTTAATTTCCTAACTATGAATTCGCTTTGTAGCCGCTCAATTTCATCTTCGTCCAATTCTGCAAATTCTTCAATCTTTACTGGTTTCATTTCGTCCTTCTTGTCCACTTCCTCCTGTGCTTTATCTTGTTCATCGTCAGATGTGTCGTTAGCGGCATAATCCTTTTCCAAATCCTTATCATCCTCTTCATCCTGATCCACTTGAATAAAGTAATGAATACCGTAGATTATTTCATGCCTAGGGTTACAATCCAATAATTCGGTCCATGCCATATAATCCTTACGAACATCTCCAGTGGATTCAAACTGCATGATTTTGTAACAAAAAAAAAGAAGCGGGATAAATGAAACTAAATCTTTATTCACAACCTCTCTCTCATCATCAAACCCGCTCTGGCATTATCAGATCCCACCCTATCATCATCATCCTCATCATCAAATATACTCTCTTCAGGCATTTCGCTCCTCAAAGTTTTCAACTCGAGATTATCGCTATCTGTTATCAATTGATGACCGCTCGACGTTTGTGCCATGGCGCTCATCTTGTACCCACCACGACCAGTCGTAACCGTTCTGTACTGAAGATAAAAGTAAGTGCTAATCAACAACAACGACGGCAACACAACAAGAATAATAATTCCGAACGCATAAGCATAATTCTTGTAAGTGGTCAACTCTGGAGTCAAATCAGCACTAAAGGGGAAACAATTCGTAGATTGAGCGATGCCCCCTCCAGAGATTACAATAGCATAAGGTTGAGGACCCTGAGGAACGCTCGCACCTCTCACAATGACATTATACAAACCAGCAGTGGCATTATCCATGCTGAACTGCTCCACGTTATTCAAGTAATCAGCCTCTTCTCTCGCGCTCATCACCGGACTGTACTTTCCATTTCCATAGTAACGAGTTCCATCGGGCATCACCACGATCAAATCCAAATCATTCACAAGGTTGATTTGAGCGTTGGGTGCGCTAGGGAAGTCGGTCCATACCAGAGTGGCCTTGAAGGTAGATAACGCAGATTTGAGCTGAACGCAATAACCGTGTTGTTGGCCGGTAGAAATGTCCTTATCTTTACCCAAGTTGGGTAAGTACAAACCAGCGGTGGGCGATAATACGTTATTGAGTTCGATCCTACCGAATCCTTGATGATATCCTTGACGTAGTTGGAAGCGATGACCCAATTTGTATTGTAGCGGCCACCAGACGTGTTTGCTCATCAAGTAGATCAATCCATCCAATACTCTTGCAGAGTGTATCATGGTCGCTTTCACCAGTGCTGCAGATGGACTGAATCCAGAGCTAGCCACTGGTTTAGTATTGCCGTAGTAACCATCTTGATAGAACTGTCTTATTAGAATGGCATTAGCGGCCGCCACGGGACACGCCATGCTAGTTCCTTCGTGCTTTAACAACTGACTGGTGGCGCTCATGGATCGGTCGCATTTATTTGCTTCGGTCGTTCCTCTCGATAATCCGCTCATGATTTTATCGCCCACCGTTACGATATCAGGTTTGATCCTTCCATCTAACGTAGGTCCACGCGCAGTGAACAATGCAAGATTGCTAGATGAAAAGTGAGTGGGTTGGTTGGCCATTTCCATGTCGATGCAACGAGGACAACACCTGTAACCAATATTAGGAAACGCAGCATTGAATTTTTGACTTCCGCAACATGTAGCAGAAGTCGATCCTTTACAAGCGCCTTGTTCGTTACAACAATCTTCTACGGTACTAAATTTTTTAGCTTCTTCGCACAGTGCTACTTTGGATTGATCTGCAGCGTCCGCACTTCCCGCCAACGAATCTACACAATAGTACTGATAGATTTGTACTTTGATCATGTCGATCGTTTGCGAATAGTCGGTGCGATTCGCAGCGTCCATGAAGCTTTCGAGGCACGATTGACTAGCGCCGATAGCTAATCCATTCTTGGCCTCGCTCTCGCTCGTGAGAGATGCGTATCCGTATTGACCTCCGGAATTACCTGCTGCAAAGAATGGCAGAAAGTCCTTATTGTTCCAAACGAATTTATCGACTTCGGCTGTGGTGGTGGAATATCCCATCGAGAAATCTCTGTAGTAACCAGTTCCCCAAGAGTTGCTGACCACTCTGGCGCCCTTCGAGTAGAACCAACTAAAGTAGTCGCTGTTGAGATCTAGAGGCAAGTAGACCACTCCGAAGCGTTTTTGACACTTTTTATCTGCTTTGAGGTCACATTCGCATTGAGTGTCCTCTGGACATGAACAACCGCCGTCGGTGTCGCATCCGCAATCCGCAAAAGCTAATTTGGAACCGAATGCGGGGGAATTGTATTCTGATAGGATCGGATCCGAAAGTTTTGTATTCGCTGCGCCGGAAGCTGTTCCTGATACGTGGGTTCCGTGACCGGCTGAAGACAATGTTAAAATGAAAAAAAATGTGAGCGGACGTACTTGGACTGTCGATACGATCCATGTATTCCCAAAAGGCTGCGAATTTACGATGGTTGGCTTGATTGTCTGCTCTGATCAATTTTGTGAAGGGTGGTTGTGGGTTTTGTTCGTCGTAGAAGAAGCAATGATAGTAATCCACTCCAGTGTCTCCAACGCCAATGATTTGATTCGCACCAGTGATTCCTCGGTCCCATAATGGATGAGAGTATGGTTTGCTGTAAGATTGTGTCAACATGCTTGATGGATGTTAAAAGTTTTGAAAAATGAACGAACAAACCTTGCATATTTGTTGTTGGTGATGGTTGGTGGTTTGACCTCTACCCAGTGGACGTGACCGCGGCTGGTTAACCATTGGCTTGTATGTAAAGCATGTTCGGCACCTTGGACACCAACTGCTATTTTTTCATTGTTGACTGCAATTGCTGAAACTACGTTTAGGTTGTGTTGGTTTGTCATTTTTTGAACCCATGTGTCAAGACGCTCTTTGAGGTGCTGCTTTGACTCATGTGCTGCTACGCTGGCAACTACTGTGAAGTGTATGTCTGATCCTTTATCATCGCTGAGCAAAACTCTTTGGCCTGGTGCTTTTGATTCTTTTGATCTTTCTACCAAAACATGCTTTTGGAGATGGCCCTTCACTAGATTTAGGTCGTGCATTTTATCCTCTTGATTCATCTCTCCGTACCAAAGAATTACTTCGGGATGCGCAGTTTGTGCCCCAGCCAATTGTGATTTTGTTCCGGTAACCATGTATGTATTGTGCGGAATGTAACGACCAAGTTGTATTCCGAAGCTTATTAGGGACTTTTCAAAATCATCTCTAATTTCTGAATCATGATCGTGACGGTAGTGGTCATCGCATAAATGTAGCAAGAACGACTTTATACGTGTATCCTCGGGAGCATTTGTCTGGCTGCTAAACAATCCAAAGATGCTTGCGGTCATGGTTGTCGGTCTACCCAACGACCATTTTGAAGACGTATCAATCGCGCCACTTCGGAGGTGAATAACTCTCTTGTTTCTATATGTGGGAGTTCTCACTAAATAAATGTATAATAATGTACAGCATGTTAAAGACAGAAGTATTATCAATGATCTTCCTAATGGTCTCATACCCGTAAGCTTGAGGGTTGACATTAGTGTGTTGATTTTTCAACCTCGTCACTGTCACAAAAACGAACAAACATCATGACAAAAATAGAAGACAAAATATTGTAAATCAACCACAACTTTTGGTCCCAAGATGAAGTTGAACAAAACGAACGCGAAGGCTTTTATATTATTATGAGCTTCTTCGGATCTCCTTATACTTTACCATTGATGTGGGAAATGTGAAATGCATATTACAAAAAACTCTTAAAATGATGCTTGCCAAAGCGGAACTTCGAAAGAACCTTAAATCAGCATTATCAAAGTTAAGCACTGAAATTAAACATGCGGAGAGTAAAAGTGTAATATCACAGGTTTTGTCATCGCAAGTTTATAATCAATCCAGCACCATCTGCTGCTACGTTCCAATGTTGGAAGAGATTGATACGATACCTTTGATACGCCATTCTTTAAAAAATAATAAGCATGTTTATGTTCCAAACATTAGACAGGACGGCCTGATTGAGATGTTAAAAATCGAGGACGAGAATGACTTTAAAACCTTCGTACCAAACAAATGGTCGATTCTTGAACCTCCGTCACATACTATTCCCCATAGACAGAACCGTAAATGCCAATATGAATAAAAAAACTAAATCTTGATAGTTTTGAATACCAAGGATGAAGTACTTATTATAACGCCAGGTCTCGGATTCGACAAGAGTTATGGTAGAATTGGACGTGGAAAAGGTTACTATGACAAGTTCTTCCGCTCATTGGATCAATCCAACGTACCATATACAAGCATTGCCGTATGCTTTGGTTGTCAATATTTTGATCAAGAGGACGTCATTCCGATGGGAGAGCATGATGTAAGAATGAAGCAAATTATTAAAGCATGAAATTTTTAAACATCTTTTTTATCTGTTTTTTACAAGGGTTGTTTACGCATATTGTAAAAGAGTTAAACATGGGCGCAAGATTTGGGAAGCCCTCTGGTTATGATGATATCATATTTCACCAGCTTAAAAAAACTCAACAACTGGAAGGCGAGGTGAAGCGGCTGCAAACAGAAAACGACGAACTAAAACAAACCCTCCAACAAATTGAGGATAAAAGTCTAAAGGGACTCATCGAGTTTAGAGAGTGGTTCCAAACACTGGAGACAGAAAAAGACGTTTTGGAGAAGAGAATAAAAGAGCTAGAATCAGGTTTACCACACGATAGCAATGTGAATCCTAATGGAGAAGTGAGCGAGCAATCTATACTTTTACGATCCAAAAGACAGTCCAGCAATATTACAGACCTTATCAACACAATTAAAAGCAAATCCACTTCCGCTACAAATACAGTAGATAATGCTTTGGCGAAAGATGCCCCAATTATAACTGCTATTAATACAGAGCCCGAAAACAAACAGCTGGCCGTTTCGATAGGAGACACAAATGTTTCAAATACAACTATTGAGAATGACTCGACAATCTCTGTTACATTAGAGGCAGGACCAGACAACACAATAGCTATTAGTCTTTTAGAGTTCATTAGCAAACAATCTAGATCTTAGTGAAGCGTTATGAAATTTGAAATTTTGGTGAACATGCAGGTAATGTGCAACATTTCCTCCGTCGGGTGTGTAATTGAAATTATAATTTAAATGTATACTATTTTATAATACAACTTTTATTCCTTCTCTTGAGACGACTTCCGTTCATCCAAAATATCCAAAACCTCTTGTGTTTTATTAATTTTATCTTTACTGGTAGATAATTCCTCTTCCTCATGGAACGCATCTCCGGGTAGATCAATGGCATCATCAATTTGATCTCTGGGACTTGACCATTCAAGAAAACGATATATAAAATAATCAATAGTGCTCATCATACAACAGAATTTACCATAAAAGTCACCTGCTGTCGTTAAAATTTGGAATCTTTCAAAAAGTGTCTTGTGTCTATTAGAAATGACTTTTCGGTAAACATTTTCGGTACGAGTGGCCACATGATGCCAGTCGTACATACTTTTTATTCTTTGATATGACCTTTCAGGATCCCATGTTCCCATTCTTTGTTCTATTGCGATAATGATCTTTTGAACTAATGAGTCAGGATCAGGGTCGGACAACAAGCACATGTCATCGGGAAGCACTTCGGGAACACCACCAACACGTGTACTAACAACAAACAAACCACAACTACTAGCCTCAAGGATGGCAATACAAAAGGCTTCTGTTAAACTAGTATTTATAAAGATCTGACCCCTTCTGATGACTTCCGCAACTCTAGAGTGAGGAATGCTACCGAGCAGTTCTACACGCTCTTCAAGGCGATACCTCTCCCTCATCTCTTCAAGATCAATCTTTTTCGGACCATCACCACCAATTACAAATTTTATTTTTGGAAATAGTTCACACAAGCGTGGGATGATTGCAACCAACAAGTCCGCACCTTTTCTATAAGCCAACCTTGTTACGGTCACAATAGTTAGTTCTACATCAGATTTTTTATTAGCAGGATTTTTCAAAAACTCTCTAAGCCGCCTAAGCTGCATGGATTGTTCAGGAATGGGCATAAACACACCACTGTCCACTGCGTGCGGAATGACACTTGCAAAGAATGGATTGACTGCGGCGCGCATAACAAGATTTTCTCTACTTGTATGACTAACACAAATAATGTGATCAACATCAGCAAGCACATATTTACAAACTTTATTAATGTGTAATCCTGCCGTATCGCCAAACCCAAACAGCGAATGGTCGGTGAAGCAACATTTCAGTCCCATTGTACGCGCATGTAGTAGAGCCTCCATCGCCATATTTGAGGTGCATTGATGTCCATGAACAATTTGAATCCTCTCCCTTACAAAGATGTTTCTTAACACCGGGAATAAACTAAACATGAATGGGAGCGTGGCTCTTCCTGAAGGCGTGTTTATTGTAAATACCGGAATGTAATAAACTTTGACTCCGTTTGTTAAATATCGAACTCCGTTTCTTGTGCCGGTTGGATTTGCGATGACTATGACCTTGTGGCCCTTTTTTATTAGACACTGCGCGATGGAGTAAATGTGACTTTCCACACCGCCTACTCCTGGAAAGAAAAAGTCTGATACCATACAAATGTTGAGTCGCGGGCACGGTCCATCTGCATCCTGATCCGACGCTGATTGATATGTATAATTGAATTGCTCATTGTCTTTTCTTTCGAATGTGAAGTTTGATATGCCGGTCTGTATTGCTGATAATGGTGTTGTCGGTGAAGGTCGAAACATTTTGTTTGTAAAAAAAGCCAACCTGCTCAAGTCAACTTGCCACGACATGAAGAATTGACTTCTCCAAACTTCTCAACTTACATCAATCGTTCATAAAATATTGGAGAAGACAGCAGATTCAAAAGTATTTGCTTATTGCAGATTGCAACTCAAACATTTCTAATTAATTGATTCTTCTAATGTTTAACAATATAGACATCCTAATGATTTTGACATTGCATTCTACTTCATGCTTTGGTATTACCACGCCGTCTACATAATAAAAACAAAAATATTAGTAGTGGGCAGATTCACAGCATACACCTTTGTGAAGGAGATTAATTACTATACAATTGTCTTAAATATTGACTTATGCGTTTTGACGTAGATCTCCGACTTTGCATCGGAAGTATCAAGTTCGGAGAAACGTTTCCCCGTGATGGATCCATGACATTCCAATAAAAGCCATTTCACGATCTCCAAAACATATATAAAAAACTCATGTCACGTTCTATTGTTATAGCACTTGTGTTATGCGTAGCAGCAGTCGCTCTTGCTGAATTGCCAACATCCTTCGATGCGAGACAAAAATGGCCCCAATGCCAAACTCCCATCCTTGACCAAGATCTTTGTGGAAGGTAAGTCAATACTCACAACCTAAATCTAAACATTTAAAGCTGTTGGGCGTTCAGTGCCACCACAGCACTAAGCAGCAGATTCTGCATCGAGACAGACGGCAAAATAAAACCAGAGCAAGTGCTCTCCCCACAGTACCTAGTAAGCTGCGAAGGTGATCAAGGAGGATGTGGTGGAGGAGACACCTTGTTGGCATACAAATACATGCAATCTAACGGTATAGACTTACTTTCCTGCACACCATACTCTTCTGGCCTTACTGGACGAGATGGACAATGCCCAACCACTTGCCAAAACGGCTCTTCCATTCAATTCTATCACGGAGTAGAAGCTTACTCGCTACTTAAACCCACGATCGAAGATACTGTTCAAGCCATGAAAGCTGAATTAGTTAGCCATGGTCCACTGTCTGTTTCTTTTGTTGTTTACAACGACTTTTCTCCCTTCTTCAAAGCTAATCCCAAAGGAATTTACCAAGCAAAACCAGGTACCTTTGCACTTGGTGGACACGCAGTTAGACTTGTTGGTTATGGTGAAGAGAATGGTAAGAAGTACTGGTTAATTGCAAACTCATGGGGAACCAAGTTTGCAGACAATGGTTACTTCAAGATTGCTCAGGGCATCAACACGGCTACAATCGAATCTAGACGTGTAACTGCAGGTCGCCCAAGAGTCAATGGCTTCAACTTCCACACAAGTATACGTCAACAACAAGCCGATGATCTTGTCATCGATGGTGGTTTGACTAGAATTCCTGTCAATGACGAGGTTATTGATATTGCCAAGTACTCATTATCCAAGTCACTCGATAGTGGAGTGCAATTCGATGACTTTTTGGGAGTGGAAGAGGCCTTTGTTCAGGTCACTAACGGTTTCTCTTATCACTTGAAGTTAAGAGTTGTAAAGAGTGGCGAAAATGCACATTCACTTGTAGATACCATTATTCACAGATCACCACATGATGATAAACTATCTCTCTTGTCTCTTGAATAAAAAGGCCGTGACACATTCATGATGATTTTCTTCTCAATAATATTTTTATTTAAAGTACAAAAAAAACTCTCTCAGATTGTTGTGGCCTGCTGTTCCTGAGTAGCAGTGCTCCTTCTATTGTTCCTAAAGTAAAGGAACATTTCGTAGGATGACCAAGCAATTCCTACTGACAGATAGCTTATGCCAAGCCAAAACACAACCTTGTATTCAGAGAAGTCTCTTATTTGATGTCTGTACTTTGGAAATATAAGTAAATCGAAAGGTCTATAGGCGCCGGTAAATATTTTTCCTTCCACCTCTACTTCGTACAAGACACCAACATCGATTTTTGTTCCAACTGGAAGATCAGTCGAAAATGACAATTCGTTATTGCTGCCGATGGGCATTGGACTTCCCTGCAGAACGCCATACTTTTTAATACCACAAACAGACCCCAAGTTGCCTATCAAATTGATTTCGTGGTCTACGTATTGAATATAGTAGATACTGTACAAAGCATTATTAAGGGGTTTCTCAACCTTGCATCCAGAACCATCGTGATTAATCAGACAGTACTTTACCGGATTAATGTGAATGTTTAATTTAATGTCTATAGTGGCAATGAGATTTTCGGAAAAAACAATGAAATCATTTTGTGTTGGTGCTTTTTTTAGTTGGACATTAAGCTCCAATTCATCGGTAATTTTTTCGATATAAATGTAATATACAATATTTGGGCATCTTCCGTGTGCCTTGTTGCAAAATGTTCTTAATGGCGACGAAGAGCTGATGCTGATAAAGTCGTGGTTATAAACACTTGGAACATTACGGACGCTACTGTCATTGCAATTCTGATGGCAATATACTATGCTAACGAAAAACTGCCCCTTGCACCCACTTAATGTCGGAACCAAGTAGTGCTCCGTTTCATTAAATCCATTCACCTTAAAGTACAGAGACTTTCTACTTGATGTTAAAAGGTAATCTATTGGCGCGGCATCTGGTATAATCTCGATGTATTTCGGTATATATTGTGCGAAACATGACGCGATGGTGAACAGAATTAACACCACCACAGAATTCATTGTAATATTTGACTGCAATCTGTAACAATTCTTTTAACAAGAACAAGTGTTCTGAGCTAAATTAGAAAGGGAAATCGCAACAATCATTGTCAAAGGAGGGAGGGTTTTGTAATTTTTTAAAATCACATCAGCATATGAGTAACGGGTGCTTAGGACAAATATCGCAAGCCAAATATTCTATAAAACTACCATCTTGTTTATCTGCCAACAATTATCATCAGATCAGCATAGAAAACCTTATTGTTGCGATTAACCAAACAAGATGTCACGGAATCAAGGTGACGTGACTCAATGTAAAAGCATGCGTTAAACGGGAATCGAACCCGTGTCGCGAGCTTGGAAGGCTAGCATTCTTTAGTGAAGATTACCACTATACCATTAACGCATTACGTCTATCATTTAATAATTTAACCAATTTAATACTCAAACATCGTTATAAGCAAGCAGAAAACCTGGTTCGAGCTTTAAAGCAGACTTAAGGCAACACTAAACGATCTGTTCTTGTTTGTTAAAGGAATACAATTGTATTCAGATTGGATTTCAAGAAGAATCAATTTCACCTTGTTTTCAACCACGTTTTTCTTGCTAATTAACGTTGTTTGTATCGCTGCTTTCAAAGTGGGTACAATTAAGTATTAATCCAAAACGATTTTCCAATGTTGACCAATCAATGTAAACACTCAACATAACCTTCATCTATACTATATGTAGGAATGTTAATAATGTACCAAACTAACTTCGAATTCAAAAGAAGTATTGTGGATTTTATCCACAAGGTTCATTGGTCATCGGCTCTAATTTCTTTTCAAACGTCCTCTGTACTTAATTCTTTCAGTATTCATTGTAAGAAAAAGACTTGACTGCTTGAGGTCGTGGAGCTCATACGGTGATCGATATTTTGATTGATCCCATTAACGTTGATGCTGTTGGAATATTTTAAAGTCTCAGTTATATGATAGGTGCACCTTTAGTAATTTTCCTTGATCGGCGGAGGACGGAGGAGCACTATTACATTTTGGGGTATAACAAATTTAGAATTCATCAAACGCAAACCATCCATCGGATTGACGTCGTTTCCTGAACGAAACAAAATATGTATTAATTTTAATTGGATTAATTAAAAAAAGCTGAATCAGGTTATTTTTTACTGAAAGCAATCCCAAATTGTCACACCATCCGCCGAGGACAAATGGAAAGACCATAAAATGAGTACTTTTTATTCGAGTCAAAATTAAAACAACAAAATCTCAAAATACATGTGGTACATAAAAGAAGAGTCGCTAGAGGACCTCACGTTGTTGGGTCTTGCAAGAGAACAAGCCCTGATTGAGGAATCACTACACAATATTAGTAATTCCCACCATTGTCACAATCAGGCCTCACTTTTCGAGCCTTTGGATTTTCAAGTCGGCTACCTGCCAGAGATATCATTGGATGATTTCATCTTCGACAACCAACCATTGTTCGAAGTATACGACACAACAATACCGAGCGTGAATGAAGAATTTTTCATTACCAAACAACAGCAGACCACATCAAAGAAGAGGAAAAGGGAATTAATATTTAAAGGAAAGACCAAAAGGAACAAGAACATTGACTCTAAACCAGAGGACCACATGAGCTTCAAGTTTGACTTTAGATAAAACATGGGCTCTCTAACTTTAAATACCCCTACTAAGACATATATCTTTATCACGGTGATTGCCGTCAGTAATGATTGCAGGCGTCACCAATGCAAAAAAATAAATAACCTTGTATACCAACACTGTGTTCGTTATGTTACTGATAATCGTTATGAATTAAATATATTATCCAGTATTAGGCAAAGCTTGTTGGACTTTATGCGAACAACACTCCTTGACAAAAATAGAACATCTATGACAGGACGAATCCTATTACAAAATTGTTATTCTTATTTTCGTGTTTGATCGCCTGTTTTAGAATGTTCCTTTTGGATAATGTGTTTTGGCTGATGTATAATAGTAAAACTGTTCATTCAAAAAAAGTTTAATAGAAAAATAAAATGAGTGCAACACCTAATTCTCCAAATACTCCCTCACTAGGTGTCAGCGGTCCAAACACACCTGCAACACCATCCACACCAGTACCAAGGATTGAGAGGCCAAAATCAGTTAAAGTTAGTATAATCATCAATACTTTTATATTAACCATTGAATTGTAGTGTGTTGTTGTAGGGGATGGTGCTGTCGGTAAGTATTTTCACCTTCAACCTTTAATAGAGTAGGCAAAACATGTATATTACACGTGTATGCTAATAATACATTCCCTGAGGAATATATACCAACAGTTTTTGAAAACTATTCCACTAGTGTAATAGTTGAAGGCAAATCAGTTAATTTAGGCTTATGGGACACTGCAGGTAATTTTATTAATCATTACTTCTCTGCTGACTAACAAAACAGGACAAGAAGGTTTTTATTATTTTCGTTCATTGCTTTAATGTTTGTAGATTATGACCGACTTCGACCACTCAGCTACCCTGGAACAAATGTTTTTCTGTTGTGCTTCTCTATTATAGCGCCATCATCTTTTGAAAATGTGACGAAAAAGTGGATAGGGGAAATTAGGCAGTTCTCTGGAGAACATGTACCCATCCTCTTGATTGGAACGAAGAAGGATTTGGGAAATGACCCAGAAATTACCGAAATGTTACTATCTAAAGGCCACGCCCCAATAACTCCTGCACAAGGCGAACTTTTGAAGAAGGAAATTGGTGCTGTCAAATATATGGAGTGTAGCGCTCTTCATAATGTTGGCGTTAAAGAAGTATTTAACGAAGCGATACGAACCTCATTGTATGGAGTGACTAGGAGGAGAATCAAAGCCACCTGCTCCATCCTCTAAAGTGTGAATAAAGCATCTCTTTCTTAGTTGATTGTAACTATATTTTCACACAAAACATGATGAGAATTGCCCTTAGGAGAGGACAATCCATCAAGTCTTATCCTTTCGTATTTGATGCAACTACAACTCACAGTTATGCCAAAAAAGAAAAAGTTGTTTCTTATAAGAAGCTCCAACATCAAAAAAAAGAGCAAGCAAAACAAAATAAACTTCAAATGGAAGAGAAGCAAGCCGCAAAAGCTGCCGAAGCCAGAATGAAAAAATACGAAAAGGATGAGGAGAGAAGGAAAAAGGGCAAATCTACAGGATTCTCCAGCAATACCATACCGCATCAACCAGAAATCAATTTGGTCAAGAGAAAGTAAGTAGCGATCACCTTTATAATGCATTAACAAGTAACCAGGCACATTAAACTCCGTCACACCAAGGAAAACCAACCCGATCTATTCCGTGATTTCATCAACACACATCGCAACATTGATTTCAACTTGGAGTCAGGTATCTTTGGCGAACCAGAGTTCAGAACGCCCGAAGGTCTTCAAAAATGGGCCGCGGACAAGAGATTAGACAATGATGCCATCATTGCTAAAATTCAAGATGGAGATGAAAATGAACTTTTCGATAAATTAAACGACAACCTCCAACAAGTACGTGGAGTCACGGCCAGCATCGTAAATCTACACGCCGATCCATCATGGACCAATGCTGCCCAATCAGCACGCGAATCAACAGACGCAACCTTCGTACGTCATCTACACGACTCCCAATTCGGTCAACTCGGATTATCCAACAACAAATTTTCAATCATGGACGCCATGGCAACCAACAAGAATGCCTCAGGTGATTTCAATCACTCGTACGAAGTCAAGTCGACCTACGTAGAATCACAAAAAACATTAAAAATAGATCCACCCAGTCTGTTGTTCGAATTACCGCCAAGAGATAATCAAATCCTACCGAGAACAGCAGTAAAGAAGAAGAAATACGTCACCGTTGATTTGAACCGATCGTCGAACGTCATTTTGACTCACGTCACCAACGAGAGAGTTCGCAAACAAGTATTGGAACCAGTCGAAAAGGCATGGAACAGCAACGCGTTCGATAACATCATGAAGGACGTCATCAAGCAAGGTAACAAATTGGCCAAGCAAGCATTCGACAAGGAACACTTTGCACACGTATTGGCAGGTGATTTGAAATTAGAAAATGTGGACGGCGTGTTGGATAACCTCAGCTTAAAATTGAAATCACCACTCAAATCGCAGCTCACACAAATGCTCAGTCTCAAAAAACAAAGGTACTCCAATGCATTATTCAGAAAATGTACTTTTGAGAATGCAATGAAAGTTGAATTGGGTTCGCCAGGTCCATCCGATCCAAACAACAGCACCCTGTTGCAACACGATTTGCGTTACTATGCTAATCAATGCAAATTGAGCGGAACCGTGACCTTTGATCAACAACGCGTAAAGGATTTCTTTCCCATCAGTAGATGCCTGGAAGGTATTTCCACCATGGCCAATCAATTATTCGGATACACTCTTCAACCATCAAAGAGGGGCGAAGAAGGTCCCCTAAGTTGGAAAAACATCAAAGTGATGGAACAAGGTACAGTAGTGGGGGATGTTTATTTGGATTTGTTTTATCACAAATCATCGCCCAACAAACCAACAGTCACCAATTCATTCTCGCTATCTTCATCCTCTTCTTCACAACAACAACCAATCAAAGCAGTCATGAGCTTCACATTCGATGATAATTTATTAGGGTTACCCACCGTGTTGAGCGTTGGCGAACTTCGATTACTAACTCGATCCTTCTTATCTACATTCTATCACATTCAAAACAAAGTACAACCGGATGTGATCATGGAGAGTATATTAAATGGCATAGCCGATCGTTACTGTCACAGAGTTGATTTCATCAAGAGCTTTGCTAAGCAAAGAGGAACTCACATGAGCATTCCGAATGATTATGTGACTCAGGCAATTAACGAGGACCCTATTCTGGAAACACCTTTGCATTTATTGAGCAGGGTGGTGCTCTCTAAATACGACTTGGATGTTTATAGAAGAGACTATGTTTCTTTTGAAAAGTACTGTGCTGATAAACAAGCTGCGAGTGAGGAGGGAGAGGATGTGTTTGTGTTACCTGATTATGGAGCCATGGAGGAATTGAGTAATGTGTCGAATCCGTTGAATCGATTTGTTGTGACTCAGGTGATGGCTGGAAACTTGTATCAACATTACAAGGGAGATGATAAGGGATTGAGCAGGGCGTTGAAATCAAAGACTGTTGATGAGTTGGTGAAGGATGTAGCGAATGTGTATGATGTGGGTCATGTTTTAGGTGATTTGTATTATCCCAAATAAATTTGTTTGTTTTTGTAAATGTTGGTGTGTGGATTACGTGGTGATTTTGGTCTTGTACATCCAATAAGTGCGATGCTTTCCGTTATGGTGCTGCATTAAATCAATCAGTTATTGCATATTAATCTATTTTATTGAAAAATTACAAAAAGAAGCTTAGAACAAGAACCAGAGCAATTGTCAGAGCAATACTACCTTGTATCACGACTGACGAGTTTGGAGAATTAACAGCAATTCTCACTACGGAATCACTAGAGAATAGCGCTAAAGGCGATGAAGGTTCGGAATTATAAGGATACAAATATGCCTTGAATACAGGCTTGTCACAGCTTGAGGTTGGTGATATAGTAACAGTGGCTCCTCCTGCACGATAAGCAGGAACAAAAGAACCATTAACAGGAGTGTCACTAAATCCAGATACAGTGTTACCACATCTAGCCTCCACTCGAAGTCTATATAAGAAAGGACTTTGAGTCATGTAGCCATCAAGACCCATCAATAGATTCTTAACAGTAGCGTCACTGCTGAATTGGGTAACATCAAAATTGAAAGCAAAAGTAGATCCCAAGCCATTACGATTAGCAATTAGCACTGGAATGTTGCCAAATTTACCTAATGCACTGCCTCCATCTACATTCGCCCATGAGTTACCAGCTAATTTACCATTTTTGGAAATTGCAAGCGAGTTTGTCCCAGTGAAAGTAAACAACGGACTAGTAGAATTTGTAATGATAATAGAGTCTGCCTGAGTGGATCCTGCCAAATCAGATTTGACACCAAATACGCTAGACAAAGCTTCTATTCTTTCTGTAGTGATCAACACATTATAAGAATCTGGAGTATTCAACCAATTTTGGATATTGGTCAACTCATCATTATTCATGACGCTCACACCAGGTAATATCAACGTCTTTATTCTTCTCTGCAAGAAATCTAACGTTGTAGGAGTCATACCGTCGAATGTAGGTTTGTCGTCGGATCCAATCCAGAACCAAGGGGCCTTTTCGTTATTCATTGAATCCCACGCATTCATATCGAGAGTTTGTTGGTATCCAATACTCTTCAACATATTCGCCATGGCTTCAACTTTCTGTGCATGTGAAGGATCTACAGCAATTGTTTTTGATGACTTGTAAATCATGACGAGGCCTCGGAATGAATTGAAGCGGAATGAAGGTAAGTAGTTCCATGATGCACCAACTTCAACTGGTTGGCCAACTGTCAATTGCTTTGGAAGTGTGGTGGTTGTCTTTAAAAACTCTACGAGTACTTCTAATTCTGATTTCTCCTTTCCATTACTAATGCTTGCAACATAATAATATTGTGCTTGTTCGCTGGTTGACTTGTAGTCATTGTCTGATAAAGAGAAAGTGTTGATAGCTAATTGAATCGCAACAGATCCCTGACCACGCACGCTCTTAATCGCTCTAGAAAACACCCTGTTAGAGGTACGCTCCCTTAATTCTATTGTAACATCACAATCACCTTTATTCTGGGTATCATAATTGACGGTGATTGGCACGCTATTACCAGATGGTATCAAATAAGTAGATGTTTTGACAGCATCGATGCCCACTGAAGGATATACATCCTCTCCAATTACATATAGTTTACTTTCATTTTGGTCCAATGTAACCGTCAACGTACCATCACTATTGGCAGTAACAAGCGAACGATCGTTTCTCATATCCTTTATTGATTTGCCTTTCATAAAACCAACTGTAACTGTCACTGTTGTCTTCTTGTAGTCATCCCAATTCATCAGCATCATGATTGCTCTTCCATTACTGGTTTCATAAAAGAAGGGAGTCACGCTACTGCTACCAGATAGTTCTACTTTAACGCTCATTCCCAGCGTGTTCAACAATAGGGCCTTTAACATGAAATAATGATCGGCAATTGTCATGTATGCCTCTCCCATTGTATAAGTAAATAACATCGCTTTGGCTTTTTGATGGTTCTTCACCACAACAGCTGGTATGCGACTATTATCCCCATCAATTAATCTCATGTCGAATAGTTCCTGACCACTGGTCACTTGTACCGAACTGTATTTCCAAGGAACAGAATACAAGAGTTGGTTTTCGCTATAGAGTGGAGCAATGGCTTGTTTGGCTCTTAACTCAATCACATTGTGTTTCATTTCGCAGGCGCAATAATTGACTACGTTCCCGTCGAATAAATCGATTGTTTTTGGTGACACACCAAATGTTGTCTCCATGTTGCTAGCGAAGTCGCTTAGTGGACGTAAATAGTAGTCCTTCTCACCCGGTAATACACCACTGGCAATAACATTGACACCATTAGAGATCATGTTGTCTTGAATGTACTTCAAATCACCATCCTGCATGCGCTGATTGAGAGGCAGTAGTAATAGTTTTGCGTTGTTGAATTGACCAGAGCGTAGCTGTGTTTCATTGATGTACTTTACTTTGAGCCCTATTCTCTCCAAAACTCCATGGAAACTACCTTGCTCCACCAAGAAACGGTTAAACATGCTGTCGATTTGATTGGGCCAGTATATTAAGTAATCAAATTGATCTCTCTTCATTTGTGTAAGCAGTGTGTAATCCAGCTTTTCAATATTAGATACGAGTTGATAAGCGCGGGCAACGTGTTTGTATGCATTTTTGGGTGATCTATTCATATTGACGATTCCAAAACCAAATTCTCTGGTGGTTATGTAGTCTCGTGCTTCCCATGTGAAGACATGAACACCCATTGCACCAGTCATTAGTGCTCCTAAGACTTGATTTACGATTAGATTGGCTTGTCTGTCTGGACTAAATCCTTTGTTTTGTTTCTCGTCCAAAAATTCAATATCGGTACTCGTGCATCCTAATTCGGTCATAAGAATCGGAAGACCTGTTCTCTTGACTAATTCAACGCCCCATTGACCCGATCTCATTTCTACACCAATAGCAGAAGATGCGTAGTTGTTGATGGAGAAGAAGTCTAAGGGAGCACCTGCATCGCGACATGCATTGACGATGGAGATATCATCTTCTGCGTTGTACATCCAGTCGACGGGTCCGAACACTAAACCTAATTTACTGTAGGATACTAGAGCTTTGGGATCAGCAGATTTCACGGCTTTGGCACTGTAAGCGATGAAATTAGAAGTGGATTGTTTTCTGAACTTTATCAAGTCAGCCCAATCTGCTCTATCGCGGCTAAAGTCGATAGGCATATCTACGGCATCAAAACTGGCAAAAGACGTTCCCCAAATGTTGTTGAGCGATGCAACGTTGTTGGAGTAAGTTTTGGATAACCATTTGCGGAATGCTGCTTGAGTGGTTGGATCATAACCTTCTTGTCTGAATGACCATAATCCCTGTTATTGGTTAGAATTTTACAGTGTCAGGACTTACCAAGTAACCATATTCGTTTCCGACAATCCAACCAGAAACTACTTTGCTGTTGGCGTAACGAGAAACTACTGCACTAAAGTACTTAGCGACTGCTTCTCTTGCTTCTGGGTTTTCCAATCTACAACGTTAACTGAGTCAATGAATCGGCCAAACGTACGATAATTGATCTGATACCCATCTTTCTTTGAAAATTCTTGTTGTTGGTGTGACATCTTTACCAACGTCTGGTGAAGGAGGATGCATCTAAAGAATGGTTGGTTTATATTTTATTTGTTTGGTGACGTACTGACATCCAACCAGGATCAATGTTGTTGCCCTCTTTTCCAATCAAGTCTCTACCAGGGGCCCATCCAGGAATTCCAAGTGCATTTAGTAATGCCTACGTAAATTTAAGAATTATACTAATGTGAGCCAAACTTACAAATAGCTTTATGTCATATTTCTGTGCCATGCTAATTAACAAGTCATATTTTGAGAAGTCATACTGTCCTCTTTGACCTTCAATGAGTCCCCAAATGAAATCTACACGAAGAGAGTTCACGTTCAATTCCTTCATTTGTCTCATATCACTCTCTAACTGTGCTGCTGTTTCCCACTTTCCATAGTTGCCGAACCATGTCTGATAAGCCATCCCGTGGGGTATAAAGACCTTTTGCTTGTCCTCATCATAAAAATAACCATTCTTGATTGTAGTTTGAGCCTGGATTACAGATGCAAAGGCGATCAGCAGCACACCAATGTAGATGTGTCTCATGTTTTTAATAATTTTATCGCTAGGAAAGCTTTTTGCTTTTATAGTCCATAGATTGTACTTACCGAAGTAGGACAAAATTTTGCGGGCTATACACGCACTTGCCATGTTTAGTCTGGATGTCGACAATTATTACAATAATAATATTAGTATCAACCGCAATTTCCTCAAAAAACGGTCGTTGCGGCATGATGCTTTTTGACTATCTACAGACGTTTCGAATTGATTATTAAAATGACACAGTTCAGTCAATGAACCGGGCTGTAAATTGTACCGGAAAAACAATTATTGACTTTAAATTCCACAAACACCTCTTGATCAATGTAGCCAAATTCGTCTTCATAATGTAACCACTAGATGAAAATAGCATCTTTGTGGCCCTCATCATTACAGTTATGATTTGGGTCGATCTCTTCATAGTGCTCCTCCGCAGGGCGAAAAAAGTCTACGTACCTCGTTCTACTCCTCGGATGTATAAAGCTATCGTTGTTCACACTTAATCCATAGTAATTTTTGGTATATTCTTTTTGTTCTAAATTATTAGGCGCAACTACCACCGTGCTTTACTCGTTGCTGAACTTTTGATTTTGATATTGACCAATTTCTCTAATCTCATCCTTCATATTTCTTTGTTGTCGAACCACGACCAAATATTTAAAACAATGGAGCGGTGTGTTCTACAAATTTTGCACAATAACGGTAATGGAAAATTATTTAATTAGGGAATACATATCTCACAACCCTCCATCTTGCTCTCTTACCAGCTGATGTGTTGACAACATCTTGTTCAGACTCCAGATCATCTAATTTCCTCTTTTTACTATTCGATTCCTGTATTTTCAGTGAGGACTCTTCCTTCATATTAATATCCTCACTGGTGAGATCCTCAGGTAGTTGGTTTTTATTGTTTTTAATGTTCACGTTACATCCGTATTTGATTTGGAGAACACTTGCCATCTCCATATCGTTTTTTGCACATGCTAGGTGGATCGGTGTGTCCCCATTATTATTTTGTTGGTTGACAGCTTTCTTGAAGTTCTTGCAAGAAGAAAACAATTTCAACAAAGCTCCCCTATCTTCAAAAGAACTCGTGGTGACGTAGTGTAAGCAGTTGTTACCAGTGTGGCTATCTACTTTGAATATATCACCAGTAAACCATTTGAGTATAGATTTGATCATTTTAATATGACCATGCAAACACACCAAATTGAAAATACAAGGGTCTGTTGAATCTCGAGCGTCAGTTTGCTCCCACAACAGCTTTTCAAATTCTTTTTTATTTTTATTCATAAATGTCACTACTTTAGACTCTACACCACTAAACTCTTGTGACAAGATCGCGCCTCTCAATATTTCGGGATATTCTTCTAAGCCTGGTTTATAATTCTGCAAAATACAAACAAAATGGCCACCAGAAATTAATAATTCTATTTGGTGCTCAGTGGACGATGACATGGCAGGAATTCGCTTTGAAATAAATTTATACAAGCTGACATTTCCCAAACTAAAAAGAGCAAGTTCAGCGGCGTTTTTATTTTGATATTTTTGATTTAACCACTCTTCATCACTCTGCATTAAAGAGATTAGAGTGTTACATACTTTATTAGAGTTGTGGACCATGGCTGCTGCATGAAGAAGAGTCCTGCCATCAGACAACGCATGAGACAATGTAGATGCTTCAGCAATCATCAAGTACTTTAGTAGAGCATCGATTGGACTACTATGTATCAATATTTCAAGAGGCATAACCACTCTATCACTATATATGCTCTCGTTGATAATGTTTGTGAAATCAATATTATAAGGGACTTCTAAATTAACCATTTTGGACATTATAATGGACAACGGAGATCTTCCTTTGTCATCAACTAATGACAGCAAGTGAGGAAATAATTCACTCAAATACTCAAAAGAAAGAATATTGGAACCAGCTGCATCAGCTGCAATATGTAAGATATTCATATTTCCATCATACTTTTCATTTGAACATAACTTTTCTTCCCTAAAAGACTTGAGAGCAGTACTGTTGGATTTTACTAGTTTCACATAAATAGTCTCACCATCGCTACACTTATAGTCCAAAGGAAAATATTCAAGATCGGAAAAAAGTGCAATGATTTCATCCAACTTTGTGTGTTGTAAAAGAATATCAAGCGGAGTTTCTCCTTTATTATTTTTGATGAGGAGGTCGATATTATTTGAAAGCATGCATTTAACTATGCCAAAACCGTGAAAGGATAATCCACCTTCTTGATCTGTGCTGTTTCTAACAACAAGATGCATTATTGTATCCCCGTCACCAGTTTTAAATTTATTACAATTTTCAAAGAAGTTGAGCGGAAAACAATCGATGTGATGTGACATTTCATATTGGTTAGACATTATCATTTCAATCACCGGTTCAACGTCAAAGTTGAATTTCTTAAAAAGCATGCATGAAAATTCCGGAAATATCCTGACAACGGTACTCAAGTAAGCAGGGTAATGATGATCCCATACACATTCGAATAAAGTACAATTTTTGTCAACAATTATTTCATCAAACCTACAGCCATGTTCTTGAAGGATACGAAATTTGTCACCACCATGCCAATAATTGTTTGACAGATTTTCCAGCAGATAAAGCAGTGGATTAAAAGAATAAATATCTGGGTCGGATATCGTACCATCTGGGTTTCCCCAACGCAACAAAGTAGGGTCGTGCCGTAACAAACTTGACAGAGCGCTGTGGTTATTTTGGTTAAACAATGCAAACTTTAGTGGATTATACTTGTTATCTCTTGGGGATACTCCCCATTTATTGATCAAATCAAGTAAAAGATTATCGGATCGAAAATCAGAAGCTGCTAAGTTCAACAACGAGGGACCAACAATAACAGATGAATATTTTTTACAAATTTCTTCTTCAAACATTGCCAACTTTTTAAGGTAGTCATCAATCACTCTAATGATATAATCATGATGTTTAACATTCCTTTTAATGTCATCCAGCGTAGGAAACCGAACAGATTCTAATAAAGATGGATTGGACCTCAAATACTTCCAGTACGAATCGTAGTTTTCGTCTCCCAAGCAATGTAATATTGTATTTCCGTATGAGTTGGATTTTGGCAATAAATTGTTGAATGGTATTTTCTCGACTTCTAACAGGTATTGAAAGTACTCACGAGACGAATCGGGTTCCTTGATGATGAGTTTTTCGCGATCTAAAGTAGAGTAGGGGCCTGCTTGTTGATGTACGTACATCTCAACACTCTCGAAGGTCTTGTCCATCATTATATCATAGATATCTTGGTTCACTTTATCATTCTCCTTATTCATAGTAATCTTCATGTTTCTTGCGATAGGTCGAATTGGGTGTTTCTGTTTAATCATTATCACATGACAAAAAATCAAGAGGCTGGGGTAGCCATGCTAAGGTCATCAAGTTGGCAATCGAGGGCACGGAGGGACGTCAAAGATTTGAACTTCTCCCTTGGGTCCAATAATCGAAACCCCTCGCAACTTGTAATGTCCAAATGCTCTAAAAAGTTATTTCCAATGTTTACATGAATCTACATACTTGTGTTGGATATGAATGATTCAAGTTGGCGCTTCCAACTATGGGACACTGACCGTAATAAAAATTGTGGTATATGCCCCAAGTATGATATTATACTCTGGAATATCTCTTCAGGGACATCGTTCAGCGAGGTTACTGCTTCATACGATTGGCTCATTTTTCCATCAAGTTGAAATCTTTCTTGAAAAAACATCCTGGTTGGTTTGAAACATTTCAACAAAACAGGAGAAGTTACATTACAAATTATAAATATTTATTATATATCACAGCATATCATGGGTAGCAGTTGTATGGTCAAACATGAGGTACTGCAGGGCATCCCATTCTAACCTGTGGTACTCCGTAGGGTGAAGGAGAACCATATGGATTCATTGACGAATGATTGATGGCTTCAAGTCAATCAAAATCTCTTACAAAAAACAGACGTCAAAAAAACCAGAGGTTTTTGTTTCGATTCAAAGTTTATTGTTCAGAGAATGGGAACTTGACACCAGTGAATTGCGTCAAACAATTTGCACTCATTGTTCCAAGGTGATGAGTGGTCTTCCAATTGTCGAATGCGTATGACTCAAAGTATAGCTCCTTCCAAACTTGATTTGTATTGAGTTTATATTCTTGGCTTGCAAAAAGAAATTATAGAAGTTTGCGGTAAATGGGGTTAAAGTAGAAATGTTTGTCATTAGTTCGTAAATTATTAATTAATTGACAGAGCTCGATATTGTGACTTGAACCTTACCAAAAACAAAAGAATAAAGTCAATCATTCTCGTTTTATTTTATCATATTACTTGTTAATCAATGAGATCACGCTGGAAGATAACTTGTCAAAAGTGGCTGATACACTATTCACCATTCGTTCTGATTTCGAAAAGTTTGTTCTTGAATCGTTTAAAACAGCAATACATTCAACAGCTAAAAATGGAAAAGCTACTACAAATCTAACAAGACTGTCCATGACATGTATCATACCATCTTCATAGTCACTTGACGAAACATTACAAAGTAAAACTTCCTCTCCTTGATCCTTATCACCACTACCTTGATCCTGCACAATTGCATTTGATGTGACGTTCATTCTATGAGATCCGTTTTTATTAGCCATCTTTCTCATTCTAGAAATTGCCAACCTAGCCAGCTCCACACATCTTTGTAGAGGATACTTCTCACACAAACGAGACGCAAGTTCGACGCCAAAAACCTGCCTTTCGATTTGTGGTTGGCTCATCAACTCTGGAAGGAAATCCATACAGACATGTATGCTGCTGATGTATTCTACGGTTGTTTCAATCAAAGAAGGATTATAAGTTTGGAAGTGAATTAGTTTGGCCAACACTGGTTGTTCAATGAACCTCTGATGAATATAACTACAAATCATTTTTTTGATTTCTCTCACATCACTCACAGTCGTAGCGTCTTCACTCAATAAAATGACTTCAAGCAACAATTGTATAACAGTACTCTCCTGGGTTAATGAATATGTTTGAGATAGCATGCTTGTGGAGGACGGTACACTATTAACCGACCTTCTAGAAGACGCATTGGATTCTTTATTATCAATAGATGTTACATGTCTTCTGGAAGCAATAGTATACGAACCAAGAATTTGCAAGAAAATATTCAAAAGAGAAGGAATCATTAAAACATTTTTTCTTACTTTAAAAATAATGATTATACTACGATAAAATTCTTGATGATCCAATTCATTCTCGCTTCCAGAAAAACTAATCAAAGTGCTTAAATTAGTTCTCATCGGATCTCTCATACACATTTTATTCCATAAACTATTAATAGAAATCCATACATATTTTTGAACATGATCAGATGAACATATCAGAGAAGGAAGAGTGCGCTCAATTACATGTTGGCACAGCAAATCTACTTGTTGATTAGGCTCCATGCTAAACAACTGATCTAGGACTATTTTTGTAGCACATTGATCCTTGATTGGATCATTCAAGATTTTTTGCATTTGATCTGTTTCAATGTGATTGATCTGATCAAGATTTGGAAAAGTAAATGGAGTGGTTAACAATAAATCAAGATGGAACAAATGACGAAGTTGATCGAAAATCAAAGAAAGCAATTGTGCATACAAAGAGTTGCCCAACAGACGCCTACCATCCCTTCTAATAAAATCAACCAACTTTACAACATTAAATTCTTGAATCACGTCAGCACCATATTGATTCAAATTGTTGGGTTGACCATTATGATGGTGTGTCAAACAATCATTTACAGTCAAAACATAAAACATCATTAAACACCTACTGCTCATATTATCTACTTTTTTACAAAAATACTATAATTTGTTTTTTTGTAAACAACTTCATACAAAAAGAATGATTTGGATGAGGCATACAATTCAGAACCAACTCCTTAATAATCTTATGCATAGTGGAAGGAGTTTTCATTTGGTCGGTGCTAAAATGTAATTGTTGAAAGATCCAATCTCCCGCATCAACATGATGCGTTCTGAACAATTTACTTTTTAACATTCTATTAATACATCTCAACACAAACCATTTATCCGATGTGTTTGTAACCACCACCACTTTGGGTGCTATTTTTAGAATTTTATTAGCCAACACATCAACACCAATCAACTCATCCACAAACATTCCTCTCAATGACTCCATGCGATCGCTATTCAATTGGACCACTTCGTGACTTGGATTTAACTTTGCGGTATTATAGTTCCACCAGGCAATGCTTCCGTACAATTGTGCATGAAAATTAGTAGCAAGCAGCAAGATTGATTCCATGCACAGATCGGCCTTGTAAAATTTCTCAACGAGCTGTCGCAAGTAGAGACGCGTTATTTCTTGATCTTGAGACATGCATAGTAGGCACAAACAAAGTATGAGCTGGCATGAACGGTTCTTGTTCGATTGTTGTTGATCTAGTAATGTGTCCAATTGTTGCCATTCCTCCAAAGTGTTAAAAATGCAAAGGTTCGAAAATGTGGACAATCCGCAGCACACCCGAAGTATGGCGCAGAATCGAGCTTGATTTTGTGAATGATCTTGATTGAATAGTTTTGTTTTTAGCACTTGTTTGATTTTAGGAACGTCGTGTTGTTTTAAATGTTCGAATAAAAATGAACTCTTGTCTCCATCATTTAGGCATGCACTTAATTGATCAATTACATCCTTATCGTTAGAAATGATCATGTCCAAACAGAGTCCCGGTAATCTCTTGTATTTGAAGCAAGCCGATTTGATACGTTGCGAAACTCTTTTTGATAATGTACTGAGTAACTTCAATGCTGGTTCGTTGTTCATGTGTGTAGTTTCGGATGACGGGCGAACTAATACATCAATAGTAGTGTTGATGAGGTCCGGTTGATTTGCGCATAATGATAAAATTCTGTACTCTGATCCTTGAAGGCATGTGGAAAGCGCAATGATTAAATCTTTTAGGGGGAAGCATTTTTCAAGCCCATTATCATTCGCGGCACTCAGAACAGTGTCTACGTTTGATAAGAAAAGTTCGTTTGAGAGAATGGCTGACTCGAAGGGGATTGCCGCCACGTTAGGATACTTTATGAGGTGGTAATAAGAATATTGTACCAAGCTTCCTAGCTCACTTAAAATAATTGCGGCCCTTCTTTCATGATCACCTTTTTCAAATTCCTGCGAAACAAACTCACCCAACGTACTCAATACCCCGTTATTTCTAAACACGTCTTGGTGGTCATTGTTGTCGAAAAGTAGTAATGGTGCCTCGGCCTGAAATAAATGCCCTCTTTGCTGAAGTTCTTGAACGACAAGATTAACAAGTGAGTCCCAGCAATTCAAATTTTCAAACGCAATGCACGTGGCGGTTTCAGAGTGCATTGATAACATTCTCGTTAATTCTTTTTTTTGGGATTCTCCTGCATTTATATAATACCGTGATAATAAAGGTAGATATAATTCTAGTGATTTTTCGTTCGCTGATATTCTCGATAATTGTTGGGAGGTGATCAGATCGAATAGAGTCCCATCCTCTGTCATTTTATTTGTTGTAAGTAAATTCCCATTACAACTAATAGCCGTTGTGTTAAACAATCAGCTGTCGTTTTCAAAACCACTCAGAACTTCATATTCCATGAACTTGAGTTCGCGGAACAAGATGTTAAATTGAAGTTTATCGAACTGCGCTAACCAACCAATTTCAAAACAAACACACATAAGGAGAGAGCAAGAATGACCGCCGATATCTCTAACCCAAACGTTCCACACCCAATCCTCATTCTTATCCTCAACTTCTGGTTGTTTGGCGGTGTTGGATACTTGCTCATCGGACAACAACAAAAGGGTATTGGAGCTATCGTTTGGACCATCCTCACCAGTTGGATTTTTATTGGATTCATCCTCTGCATCTTGTTCGCCTATGATGGATACTTGATTGCACAAAAGTTACAAGCAGGTCAAACAGTTAAGAGCCACGAATTCGCTGCATTCGACTTCCTCGCCAAGTTGCCACTCTTGCACGAATAAATATGTAGAAATAACACATGAGTATCAATAAATTTACTTCTTAACAACGTCATAAACTTCTTTCATTTACTATAAATTGTACTTTTGGACGAATATTATTTGAATCGGTGTATATACATTGCAAAGTGACTCAAACGACCTCAGTGTAATTGTTGGAAGAAACGTTTCGCAAAATAATGTAACAGGAAGCGTGCGAGGAGAAGATTTAGATGAAGAGCGAACAAGAAGATACAAACCAATAGTTGAAGATACGAAAGATGATGGGTTCCAGATACACCATCATCTCAATAAGAAATGTATTAGGATCGTTTGCAATAAACTACATTTTATTACTCATTTTTCATACAATGGATTGTATTGTAGGAAATGTGTCATTCTTGTTTGATTGTATACCTTATAACCACAGTATCATACATTTCTTCCTCATCCTCAATATCTGTCCTGTACCTGTTCGGCTAACCGTGCATTGTCCAAAACGAGAATAAAATCTTCGTCTATAATTTCACTAAACTCCTCAAGGAAGTACATCAAGTCCTCGTGTTTGATGCCGTTGTATCTTCAAAGATGGACTACTCCTAGATGATTTTGAGTCAAAATTGACTTTCTGCTGACATGACCTGCAGGCCACTCCAACTTTGAAATCACCACAATGCTTGTTAAAGTCACAATATCGTGTTCTCTATCCACAGCTTAGATAGATTTTAAATTGCAACTCTCCAAGCAACGTGCTCTGTTATTCTGTGTTTGTGCCCAATTTTTAAGACTCCCAAATCCGTTTGGATAGAAGTTATGCAGATATTCTTTCATTTCTGACCAAAATTTATCTGACTGCCGAAATGGTATCTTGTAATATTTTTTAGCGGCATCCCAATAACAAGCAATTGTAGTCTGACGTAAAGATTACTCAAAGTAAACACTTGCTGCAATTGGTAATTCTAATTTTATTTTAATAAAAATAGTTGTTACAACTTTTTTCAATACTTCGTGTTCGTGGTTACAAGGTCGCGAAGCACTTCGTTGGACATTTCGGCATCAAGCGTTGCGGAAACATCATTGCCAATTCTCCTCTGCATAATTCTATGAACAATGGTCTGTACTTTTATTGTTGAAGCATCTAATGATGGTAGAATGTCACTTCTTGAGTCTGGATTAGTTGAGGACATTGCCCACTTCCAACTATTTTGAGCAAAATTTAACAAATTATACAAAGTAGACAAATGTTCAATGCGGAACACGGATATTGGCTCCACATACTTTTGGAACCATCCATTCTTCAGTTCAATAATTTCATCCCAAGGGATAAATCTACCAATAGACCGATAGCATCGTGCAACCCAGTTCTTTTTATGAAGTGCGACATAATACTTCGGAAATTTAAAATACAAATCACACAAGTACTGTGTCATTAAATTTTTATAATTAGTTTTACCAGATAGATTGAACAATTGGATCATTTTTTTAGATGTCGCAATCATCAAATCAAAGTTGGACTAGATGGTGTTACAGGTGAGTCAGCTGCACCAACTGTACTTGTAAGCTTCATTTTCTCATCATCAGTAAGCTGTGATACAGGTTTGGTCCATGGTATTCCAAAGTATTTGCGAGCGTGATGCTCCGCTTTTGATCTATTTTGAAATTGTTGGCTGCATGTTTTGCAAAAGAACTTTTCTTGAGTGCGTTTCTTCTCCTTTGGGCTGAATGGACTCATTTTAAATGGCAAACTTCTCTTCAAAACATTAGTTTGTATTGGAGCCAAATTCTCTTTATTTGTTATATCGGATAATGGAGCGCGTTGCGATCGGTTAATGCTCATGGCGAGTGGTGTTTGTTGGCGAGTAAGAGTATTTTGTTCCGATGAAATTGTAATTGTCAAAAATATAATTTTATTTTTAAATTTCCTATTGCAGTAGGCAAGATAAAATCGCATACCGAGTTTTACCAGAAAGAATGGATATAAAAGGGCAATTTGAGGTGAGAGTATTTTGGTCAACTCCCTAATTGATTGGAATTGATTTAATCATGTGTATTGTAATAAATTTGAAATTTAAACAATCGAATCATTAAAAGAAATGGAAACCAGCAGGTAGGTACAGCTTCAATACTTGGTAGTGTAGTGAGAACGAACAGGAAAAAAAGAGCATCAACGATTCAAAAGACTTTTCGGAAGATCAAAGCCAACAATCTCTATACTAGATATAAAAAATATTTCATAATTAGCACCGTGAATACTTCGTCACGTGATAATTGCTTTGATTAAAACAATTTCAATTTTTATTAAAATGTTTGATTTCCTCCTTAATTTTAGGAACTGCGCTGCCAACTGTAGTTGTGTCTACTCCTACATCATTAATGTCATCAATTAACTCTTGGTGGAAAAAGTGTATTACAGAGTAACGGCATTCTCCAGACCAAGTTTCCAATTTGTGCCAAAGGGGATTTGACCTAAAAACAATTAAATCTCCACACTCATACTTGAAAGATGCTCTTAATTGTGGTATGCCGAGACGTCCTCCTATGAATTCACCAACGCAATTTAGAAAAGTCCACCCATCAACGATGTCACGTTGTCCCGATGTAAAAGTGTTTGTTGGTTAATATTGAAGGCTCTTCCGGAAAATACATTTTCTTCTCCAAAATATAAATGATTTGGTTGATGTTCTGTAATCTTCTTTACTCTTCTCAAACAGATATCATAAATTTCTGGATCGAATGCTTTCAAAAAAGCGGACACCTTTAATGTTGTCTCCTGCATTGCCTTTAAAAATGCAGTTACATCACCATTGCTTCTGCACTCTAATGTTTCTTTTGAGAAATGAGGCTTTGCACCTGGAGCCCGTACTCTCTCATACCAGTAAGCATGATGGTATGAACCAACTGTACCATGCTTTTGAGATTTCAACTTCGTGGGCTTCTTTTTTGTTTCATGTCTGGTTCCTTGGCATTTAGACGGCGCGACTGCATTAGACATTGTACCAATAATTTCTCGTATAAAAGTACACTCACTTTCAGTGAAGAAGTTGTTGATTCTTACAACTATTGGCGTTCCTTGGTTATCAACGTGCACCGCACTGTCGTCAAAATAGTGTAAAGGGTCTTGATTTAACTTCTTCTCCTTTGCGGTATTTTCCATGGCTTCTTTCAACGAGAAGTCGTCGTGAGTAATGCGTGGGAGCATTTGATACTGATTTCGGTACTTCTCGACGTATCTTTTAAAACGTTGACCACGAGTTCTCCTGTTCTTGCGTCTCTTTTTCTTCTGCTCATTATCATCATGGTTACACTCATTGTTAATCTGTTGTACAGAGTTTGTTGTCTGTTCGACGGGCAAAGATGCACATCCAATAAAAAATGTGGCCTCATCTTTATAAGAGGTGCAACCTACAGGGATTGCTTCCTCTTTGCCAGTACTACAGCTTCCTCGGTCTGAAACTAACAAACAACTTGAGATATCTCCAGATTCAAACAAGATTCAAACAACACAGATGAAGATTACAATTGAATTTATTTTACACGGATACCCATTCAAACTTGAACACATCATCATCTTCTTCATCAGAAATAGTTGGCTGGAAAACCCTATAAGAAAAATCTACATACAGGAACCGAAGAGTTATATTGTATCTAAACACAGCTTTGTTCAGTTTAAAGTATCTTTTAACACCAGTTGCTCTTTCATCCCAATAAAAATGCCACCAATTTTTTGGAGCATTTGGAACTTGGCTTAAATGATCGGCATTATTCAAAGTAATTGTAACTGCTGGATCTGATGCACTTTTACCAAATAATTCTCTTCTTGGTCTTGACATTGTAGTTGGGCTTATTTTGATGTCTTCTGGAAAGCTGTCAACCCATCTTTTAAAGTCTGCCTCTGACAATTTACCAAGYGGATAATTTTTACAGGTCCTTGCTGCTCTTCCACCAACCATTTTCTGACGAATGTGTAAAATCATGTCGCTTATTCTTTGTCCACTGCCAACCTCAAGTACAGATTGTAAGCAAGCCTGGAGGTCTTCCCGTGTAAAACAAAGCAACTCTTGTCCGTCTTTCTCTCCTGCATGATACTTCCACTTCCGTATCAATTGTGGAATGTCTTCTTCTTCTTCAACATCCGTGGTTGTTTCCATGGTCTCTTTACTTGCTTTCAAGATAGTGTCCCCTGGGATGACTTCTTTTGGCGTTGATATCTTGGGAGACCTTTTCTTCTTAATAACCTTGGTGGTTTTATCGTGTTTGAACTTTTTTGTAGAGGGGTCATATATAATTGGAAGCTATGTGTTTGTTCTAATGTTTGTGATGGCATGTTTGATAGTGCGCGTGGTGTATGTTGGC
>JAOPGA020001169.1:0-38240 GCA_026419775.2 Acrasis kona | reverse complement strand
CTCTGCATGGCTGCTCTTCAAATGTGATATTAAATTTCCTGTCGAGTTCTTCTGGGTTTGTTGGTTATATTTTGTCACATGAGGTCCAACACATAACGTGCATTTGATTACTTTGTATTCATTTCCATTACGAACCTCAACCCCTTTATCAAAGTACTTCCATACCCAGCTCCCTTTACCTTCTGCCTTTGGATTGGATTTCCGATAACGTGTCTGTGATTGTATTGCTACAATTTGTTGTTGTACATCTGGTTGTATTGGATTTATTTCTCTTTCATTATCAACTTCGTCATCTGATTGGGATAACGAAGAAAAATTCAATTGAATCCCTCTAGTAGAATGCATGGACATGGTTTTTTTATGTTTGTGGAGAAAAGTGAAGAGTTAACAGCTATAAGAAAGCGCATGTATTTCAGCGCAGGAGTCTCGGACTTAGATTTCAACGGATTTCAACGCATTTCTACGCAATAAAAAGCGCCTCAACAATCCAAAGAAACAAGAAAATAATTCAAATGAGTGGATCCAAAGCAGACCCTATTATTATCAATGATGAATTATGCATGTTTGTACCAAAAACACCAAACAAGCCACCAAGAGCAGTATTTCAAAAGATACAGGCCAAAGCAAAAAAGAAAGAAAAGTTTCAACAAATAACTTTGACGCAAATGCCTGGTGCAGAAGTTATAAGAGCTGCTGATGTGAGTGCTGAGAAATGTCTTCAGGAATTTGGTTTTACTAGTCCTCCTAAGAACAATTTGGATGCATTAGACTTTTAATAAATTCATTTATTGCAAACTGCTTGTATATCTTGATTCAATCCTTGGGATACATCCGCGGATTCATCACGGATGGGATAATCCGTCTTTACAAAAATCCTATCCCATCCTACAATCCCAAGACAACCATAATTGCAGCGGATGGGATAGGATATCCGGATTGATCCCATCCCTAAGGTGCTCTATTCGGAAGACACAACCAAACATGTCCTCAGCGAAAAAGATAATTATGAGGATTGGGCCTTGATGGTAAGAGCCTCTATGGAAGCTTCAACTAATCGAGTCATACCTATGATAGTCTTCATTGTCACCGTATTTACCTCTGAATCATCTGTTATGTTAGCTTCTGTATTCTTGCGAATGGTCTCCATCATTGGTTTCATTCGGGTCTCAAGGATGGTCTTCAGGGCTTGTTTTTCTTTTTCTTTTGTGATACATTGTTGCTTCAAACCATATATTTGCTGCTTTTGGCTGTCAACTACCGCTACTACACTTTCAAGAGAAGGAGTTGATGCATCGGGTATGATTGGGCCTTTAGTTACTTGCAATAGTCTCTGCCTTAGCCGCTTATTATCTTCCTCCATCTGTCTGTACTGTGTCATGAGAGTTTCATTTTCCAAGTATGAACGCTGCAGTTTGGATTGCAAATCTCCAATCTTTGATGCAGAACCATTAACTGGCAAATCTTTACCACTTGTTGGTTCTGTGCCTTCGTCGCTTGCATAATCTCCTGTACGATTCAAAATGCCAGCAAACTGAGCTTCTTCAGCAGGAGTCGTTGTATTAACAGATGCTGGTCCTTCGTGACTCATTCTCTGAGAATGTATTAGTGCAGCCGTTTTTCTATCTAAAGCATCCTCCAACATCTTCTGATGGTGGTCGTAAGCATCGAGTTCTTCCTGAAGAGCCAAAATGGTTTCGTCTCTTTCATTCAAACGACCCGTTAGAGCTATCATAATATCCCTTTGCTTCAACAATAATTGCTTGTAACGATCGACTTGAGCTTTATCCTCCTCAATGCTCTGACGCTCTCGCTCAAGCTCGGCCAATGTATTCTCATACTTCTTTTGAACACGGTCATATTCTTGCTTGAGTAGTTTGCGGAATGCTGGGGTCTCTTGCATCTTCTCTCCTAATCCAACCACAAGCTCATTCTCCATGAATGTGATACGTTGTTCCAAATATCTTTTCATTTTTTGTTCTTTTAAGAATGCTCTACTGCGTTGCTCAAGTGCTGTTATTGCAGCCAGTTTGTCTTCTTCTGCTCTCCTCTTCTGCTCCTCCAACTCCAACAACCTCTTCTTGTCTACCACATTTCTACTCTTCTTCTCCAATTCTAATCTGAGTTGCTTCAATTCGCGCTCATACTTTCTTAGCAACATTTTGTGATCCAAATCTTCATTGACTTGAGCTTCGTTCTTGATGCTCTTGGCGCGATATGCAAACTTTAATGTTGATAAGCTCTCGCTAAAAGCTTCCAAAGCGGGACTAATCATGGCCATCATGGTTGTTTTGCAATTTCCTCCCAAACTATCTTCAAGCAATCTAGTTAGTTTGGAGTCTCTGTACGGTATGTGCTGTCTTCCCCTTGGATCGGTCAAAGCTGCGATAACATTACCTAGGCAAGATAAAGACTGATTGATCTTTTTAGATTCCTCTAATCTTTGGCCGGTAGCACCAGAATAACGAACGCGCTCGCTTCCAGCTAAGTCTACCAGATTTAATTTTCCTATCTTGAACGATTGTCTCATTTCGCCTTCATGAGAATCATAATCGCCGTCGTCAACCATTCTTGTTTCACTTTGCTCGCATATAATTATAAATACAGCGTGACTTCGACTACTAAGTTCATTTAACCGCGTTGAACCTGTGGCCCTAATTTGAGCACCTCTCTCCATAAGCGCGTAAATGTCCTGTGGTGTCTTTACTACAAATTCTTTAAGTTTGTCTACGTAAACTCCCTTTTGTTTCTCTTCTCTGATTTGCAAGTTGGAGCCATCAGGAGACAATAGATCTGAGATATTCTCATTGTATATTTGTAAGTAGGAAGCCCTTAATAAGAACTTCGTTTTTGGATGATTATCATTTTGATTTGAGAATTGTTGAATGTCTAATTATTGTTGAGGAAAGTAATAAGTGCTTCAACTTACAGTTGAAAATGTCCTCAGTCGCTCTTGGTATAATACCTCTATCTTCGGGACTACTGCTATGGCCTTCCATAGTAAAGGTTTTTCCTGTACCTGTTTGACCATAAGCGATTATAGTTGCATTATATCCAGCCAAAGTAGAGCGAACAGCATCTCTGGCGGTGTGGTTGTATACATCGACTTGTCTGGCTCTTTGATCATAAACGTGATCAAAGGTGAAAGAATGGGAATTGTACATCATAGCTTCGGGTTGTGGTTCTGTACCCTTCTTTTGGCTTCTTTGTTCTATACTATTTAATTTCGCTTGCTATACTAATAACTTACGTGTCTCTAAAGCAACATTTTCGGATATTGTGAGCTGTCTGTCGTCGTCGACCCTAACAATATTCACGAAATCCTGATCTATCTCTCTTTCGAGAGGGGGTCTAATCCGAATCACAACTTTGAAGTTCTCATTGACGTCTTCTCTTCTCATCCTATTCTTTCACAACAATCGCCAAAAGATCGTTGCAGACGTTGTTTTTACGAGAATTACAAATTGATTTCGAGCGCTTTTTTCAAAATAACCGCCAGTCAACTTTAAATCCACAGGTCTCATATGAGTAAGACTATCTACTATTTAAACAAGTAGGAATAAACTGAACTAAGAGGTGTGATTTTTATACTATTATTTAATTTTTCTCATGCGTGATGAACACACGAATGAGATTGGCCTTCTTTCTAATTAAAGTTTAGACAATATCTACCTTGGATGGCTCCTTTATTTGATGGAGGGGTGATTTGAATGAGAATCATTCATTGGTTACAATATTTGCCCGTTTGCGGTTGTTAAAAATTTCCTGGTTGTTTTTCGGGTTTGTTTTCCACCAAAAATACAAGACACCCGAATGTACCCATCCGCTCTCAGAAACAACGTCGTTCTCACTGCTCCAGCTGAACCAGTTAACCCAAATGCCAAGCGTTTGACCGGTGTTGACCTATATTCAAGGTAAAAATTTCGTTACCGTTTTAACTTATACTCACCTGTAATAGATTCGCCTTGGCTGGTGCTTTGTGCTGTGCCATCACTCACGGAGCTTTAACTCCAGGTATGTGAATCTATTCAGTGGACTTAGTTTCTCACACGCAATAGTTGATGTTGTCAAGACTAGAATCCAACTTGAGCCAGAAAGATACAGCAGCGGTATGGTCAATGCCTTCAGAACCGTTATCAAGGAAGAGGGAGCTGGTGCTCTATTGACTGGTATTGGACCCACCTTTGCTGGATACTTCCTACAAGGTGCCTTCAAATTCGGAGGGTAAGTTAACTGTTTGACGCTTCTAATGTTCTTTAGTTATGAGTTCTGGAAGAAGACTTTGATTGAGTCTGTTGGTTTGGAGACCGCCCAAAACAACAGAACCGCCATCTACTTGACCTCATCAGCCATTGCTGAGTTCTTCGCTGATGTTGCCCTATGCCCACTTGAGGCAACCCGCATCAGGTTGGTTTCCCAACCAGGATATGCCAACGGTCTTGTTGGTGGTTTCAGCCGTATCTTGAAGGAAGAGGGTGTCGTCCGTGGTTTCTACTCTGGTTTCGGACCAATTCTTTTCAAGCAAATCCCATACACAATGGCCAAGTTCGTTGTATACGAAATTGCTGCTGAGAACATCTACAAAGCCATTGGAAAGAGCAAGGACCAAATGAGTTCAGGTGCTAACGATGCAGTCAACCTTGGATCTGGTATGATTGCTGGTGCTGCCGCCGCTGTTATCTCACAACCCGCCGACACATTGTTGAGCAAGATCAACAAGACAAAGGGAGCAGAGGGAGAGAGCATCTCATCTCGTCTAGTTGGAATGAGCAAGCAATTAGGTGTTAAGGGATTGTTCTTGGGCTTAGGTCCACGTATTGTGATGGTTGCTACTTTGACTGCAGGTCAATTCGCTATTTATGGAAGAATCAAGGAAGCTTTGGGAGCAACCGCTGGTGTCGATTTGGCCAAGCAACCAAGCAAGTAAATTTTTTGGAACATTATAAACGAAACTTTGTACTAAACATTTTTTATTACATTATAAAAATACACAATGCTCTTTGGTTGCCAAAAATCAGAGTTCAAACGAAGAATGTACTTTCTTTTTAAAGTGTTTGGTGGCATTCGTGGTCAATCTATTGTTGAGGTCAGAGTTTTGAATGATTTTAATACCTTAATGGGGGTTTTGTCCATGAGGCTGCAATGCTTAATTTCTCCTTACAATCCTCCACTGTGCCTGGTTGTACAATTGAACTCAAAGATGTTAACAGTTCTTTAACAAAAGTTTCAATTTCAGTGACCTCTTCAACTGTTGGTTTCACACCAGAATTCTCTATTATTTTTTTGATAGCAGCTCTATTTTTTCTTATTTCTTTTACATTGGGTCGTTTGGGGATTATGTGCCACTCATTTGGTACTGAAAGTTTTCTTCTCTTGCGCTTCTCATCTGTTTTGCGTTTTTTTAAAAGAGTTTTTTTTACAAATTCATCTTGTTTGTCCTTTCGTGTTCTTGTTTTATTCCAGTCCTCTCTTGGAGTGATGGACACAATCTTCATGTTTGTGATTATATTTACAACGACATCGATGTAATAAACAATAGTTCGAAATTCAACAAAATCGATTTTCAATCAGATCAATATTTGGATGTTAGATATCAGCAAATTCAACCCAAAAGGTTATAGTTCAGAGTGGTGCATAACTCATTTTCATCAGTGCTGCAAATGTGTAATTATTGTAACATCATTGCAAATTTCTCCAGGGATAATAAAATTATGGGACATTGTGAACTTGGGACATCAAAATTTATTAATCATACAAGATTGCAGCACCTCTTCAACGCACTACCTTCCCCGCCTTTTTTGTTTGTGCTTGGCTTTAGGGCGGCTTAAATGTTATTATTGTTCCGAAATTTTAAAAATTTACCTTCTATAGCAGTATTAAAAACCTCTTTCACCCCTCGCAATGATCTAGCAGAGCATTCCATATATTTAAATGCCTTGATTTCTTTTGCTAGCTCCATACCTTGTGCAAATGTAACTGGAGACTCTCTATTGTCAGCTAGCTTTCTTAGTTCGTTAGGGTTCTCTCTTAAGTCTAACTTTGTCCCTACTAAAACAATAGGAACGTTTTGAGAGTGCGTGGTAACTTCTGGTTGCCATTTGAACTTGACATTTCTGAAGGAAGATGGACTACTGTTTACTTTGAGAATTGAAGTTTAAACTTTCACATACATTACTGAAAAACATATCAAAAATACATTAGTCTCGGGGTAAGACAATGGTCTCAATTTGTCATAGTCCTAAAATTGATTAGTTAAATGGGAAGATTTCATAGCTAACCTCTTGTCCTGCAGTATCCCATAAACCTAGCGACACATGTTCGTTCTCGTAAAGTACCGTCGCGTTATAGTTATTGAAAATGGTTGGGACATAATCTTCTGGGAACTGATTTTCAACAAAACAAACAAGTAGGCAAGTCTTTCTAATAATATTATTTTCAAATTAATTTTAATGACAAACCCGACAGCTCCATCACCCACTACAACACATTTGATGTTTTCTCCCATTGTTAATTTGTTGTAAAAGTAAAATACTGTAATGCTGATTTGGTTGACTTTCACTATTCTTGTTGTGTTGGGCGTTATCATGGAAGTTTCAATACGGACAAAGAAGTATATTCGTTGAAAACTAGATTTAACTATATGTAGTTTGCATAATTATATTTCGAAGTGTCAGTGCTTGTAATCTGCTAAATGTAGAAATTAAATCCGAGAAACGGCTTTTTCCAACTAAAATGGCTGACTGCTTGCTTTTCTCGTATCAACCTGATGTGAAGTCATGAAGATTACCATGGCACTCCATTAATCCTTGGGAACCTTGTGTGTGTTAGTTATTAACAACAGATTAGGAGTCTTAGCGGATAAATATGTTAATCCGATAATCTCCATTCGTCTGATTTTCACTCAGTGGTAGTCCAATCCTGAAATTAGGAGACAAAAATGGTACAAAAAAAAATCAATAAAACCCTACGGCCTGGAATGGTGATAGAAGAGATGCCTTGTTTAAGAGAATTATTCTTTATATGATTAAAATCATTAGATAGACGTCTGAAAGAACTTGTGTCGAAACACAACATACACCAGAATACAGAATTTCGTCTTCATCAACTTATATACGTTTTGGCACATCAGCCTATAATTATATATGCATAACTACGAGAAGCACTATAAACAGACAACGAAGCAAAGACAAAATCAGCAACAAACGCCGACAAACCAACAGGTCAGCCCTTTTCACATATTTTCTGGTGTCCCTGTATCGAATATATCAGGGTCCACAAGCTTGGAAACAACCGAATTAACGTTGCAGTTAAATGTCGATGATGTTATCAATCATATAAATAACATTCAACCATATGACACGCGACCACCTCACGTGTCACAAACGTCATTAAATGCACCCTCGCTTCAAACATTTTCTCAACATGATCCAAATCGCCCCACTAGCAGTATTCAACACCCAATACCTACAGTACAAGACACAACAAATGCGCGTCCTGCATCAACAACATTATCATTGAACAATCCTAATGAAACATCACCAACAACCGTTACAACAACACCACCACCGCACAACACCAACTCGAGAAAACAAAAACATTGGTTTGTTCAAGGCCCTGAATCCTACTTGAGCAAAACCAAAGCGTTTAAAGAAGAACAACTTCGGAAGAATCAGGGACTTGTGAATTTTGTATTCGACAAACATCTCGACCTTATAAAGAACCAAGTCACACAACGTTCGACACCTCCACCTCCGCCTCCTTCCGAAGAACCGAAACCTCAAACGACACCATCACCAGTTAATGTGGAGGTTAAAGAACCAGTGGACCAAATCGTTAGAATAGGTAAATACACAAGAGAGGAGAGGGATGTGAAGATACAAAGGCTCAGGACGAATAGAGAGAAAAGATTGCGAGGTGAAATTCCGGTCGTCGTACACACGACACGAAGGGAACTCGCCAGGACGAGGAAGCGACATAAGGGAAGGTTTATAAAAGAGAGTGAGGATGAGGAAAGTCCGAAAGGATAGTGGATGATTTTCATCAGAGTTTAAATGAAAGATGAATATGAGGGAAAGAATAAAAGTTGACAAATTGCTTTGATTTACTCTTCTTCAAGTTTGCTAAAGTATAATGATTCTTGTTCTTCGTTGTGTGCTTCATGTTACTCCTCCTTGCTTCCAAAGCGGAGAATTGTTGTCAATTGAATTATTCCATATGACCATAATCGTGGAGAATTTGATTTTGTAAAATGTTTGAAGTAAGCTTTGAAGAAGATGGTATTGAAACACAATTTAAAAATATTTACCATACTTTTTTATTAAATATGTACAAAGAATACAACAGTCCCGTGTTATATTGCTCTCGTCATAAGATAACCCTTCTTTACTCTTTTATCTGAACGAATAGATCTTGTCACTTTGGCCTTGACTCCACATAAGAATGGTTTAATATAGTCATTACCTATACTACGCCATTTACCAACAGTTCCGAATCGTGAATCATGTATGTAAGAAACATGATTACCATACCCTACGGGTTGGTTAACATCAAAATTAGTATATGCCCATGTTCTAGAGTCTTCCCATTTAAACGGAGCTTTATTTGAAGTACGGACGCCTCCAATAAAGAACTCAGCACAAGTTTTTGGAGCAAATGAATTGATCCAAGAGTTTTGTTGCCATGTAGTAATGGACGCCAAATAGGTTCCTTGACTCCTACAATACTGCTTAGCATCAGAATATGATAGAATAGGTGAAGTGAAGAGTTTATAACAATAGTCAGAGTAAAGGGTGTATCCAGCTGGACATGCCGTAGAAGGTGGAGTTGTAGTAGTCGGTTGTACAGCAGTGGTAATTGGTGCTCTAGTCGTGGTTGGAGCAGATGTTGTAGAAGGTGCTCTAGTTGTGGTAGTTCGTCTTAGACAAGTGCATCTATCTCCGTCTGGCGGTGAACTATAACCTGCTTCCCACCAATGGGTTTCTCCAGCTGGGCATGTCCAACAGTTGGTTGGGTGATTGACTGTAGCAGTTGGAGCTGCAGTAGTGGTTGAAGCAGTTGTAGTAGTTGGTGAAGTCGTGGTAGAAGTAGCAGCAGTAGTAGTTGGTGCAATTGTAATAGTTGGGTTAATTGGTAGGTCTGTATTTGTAGTTCTTGGTAATTTGAATGCTCTATATACGTTACTACCACTTCCTCTGCCCCATTGTGTGTATCCGCTACCCCAGAGTAAATAACCATCACTGATGGTCGCACTAGCTCCCACGCTACCACCCAAGTAATATGTCCAAACTGTTCTTCCAGTAGATGCACTTAGAGCGTATATTGCTCCTCTAGGGTCCATACTACCCACAAATACCAATCCTGCCGCGTTTGAAGTCACAGGCGCGAATGCACTAGCATATGATTGAGGTGTTCTATTAGGTGAGATTTTTGTAAATGGATGTTCTTCAGGTGCTTGATAATTTGGATCAGCTATGGGATCGCATACCTTCCAGTTGACCACACCGGTTGATTTATCGATACTGGTCCAAAAACCTCCTGAGCAACTAGAACCATCGCTCATGACCACTGTTTGGAATCCAGTGTTACTATTTCCGACATAAATGCTATTAGCATCCATAGAACTACCAAAACCACATCCACCACCACTGTTACCTGCTTCAGTGTCTAATTTCCACACTAGAGCGCCTGAATCTCTATTAAGTACCCAATATACACCTGATTTACTTCCAGCACCAACTACATCGACGCCATCAGAAGTTGTGTAGATCATGGGTGCTTGTGCAAAGTCATAATCCAAATCTACACCTGGAATGCATTTTCCAGGTGTAAAACACTGTGTGGTCCACACATCAGCTGGTACACCCTTAAATGCCCATCTAATGGCTCCGTTACTTAGATTTATAGCAACAATACTACTTGCGTGGTTATTTGAGTCTATACACCTTCCTTGATCCTTCAGTGCTGAATTTCGAAGACATTGGGTAACGTTAGGAGGTACATTGTAGTTATTACCGGTTCCAACGTAAATGGTATTCCTCTCGACGTCTATCGGGAAAGAAGATCCCCAAACAGCGGCACCGCTGTAACCAGTGGAGAGTCCTTGGTTGTCAGGCATCATTTTTGTTCTCCAGTTGATAACACCATTTTTGGCATCAACTGCTAGAACCTCTCCCTGGAAAGTACAACATTGATAGTTAGGGTCGTTTGCTTCTGCTCCATTTTCATTGGATGATAATCCAACGTAGAGAACGCCATTGTGGATAGTTGGAGAATTGGTAATCTTTACCATAGGATGAGCGCTTAGTAAGGTTCTCCATACAAGGGCGCCAGTAGCGGCGTTTAGTGCGACAAGGTATCCTGATTTGAGATCGCAAAAGTACACCATGTTGTTGTACAATGGTGGAGCTGTTCTGGAATAACTTGATTGTATACCGGTAACTGTGCTGAACTTAATCCTCCAAAGAGCGGCTCCTGTTACTTGATATAGAGCATAGATCCATCCCCCTGCGTCTGCGAAATAAACGATCTTGTTGTTGTTGACAACTCCAACTGTTGACATCGACATCATATCGCCATTTGTTTGAAACGTCCAGGCAGTGGTAAGTGTGTTAATGTTCGATTCTGTTATTGTTGCGTCTGTGGAGAAGCGACTATTGGATCTATCGTACCCCCACATGGGTATTTGTGCACACACTATACCCACAACGATAAGTATAATGTATGACTTCATTTTGTTGAGGTAGTGTGTAACTAACCGTGTGATCCATATGCAATTAAGTGTATAAATGATAAAAATAGGAATCCCAAATTTATTTTAGTCAGAGAGGAGTCCCAACCGTCCAAGATTTCACGGTATTATCGTAAAATTACCTAATCCATCGGTTCTCAGAAATAAATGCAACCATAAAATTTACCCGCATCAAGATCCGTGAGAGGTATAACGATTTTAAACACCCTATCATATGAAATTTATATATAATGGCTTTGTAGAGTTCGGTATAAATGTATAATTCTATTAAAAAAGATTCTCGAACCAGGAATCGAACCTGGAGCAACGGATTCAAAGTCCGCTATGTTCTATTTATAATTCTGCATAACCAACTACACCATTCGAGATTATATTACAATGTAAAATATCTGTAATAGAATATAAATATAGATAGATAAAAAATTTAATCTGGTTTTAAAGTGCTCGTCAAAGCGCTTTGACAATTATGGCCGTAATAAATTATCCCAAACAATTAAAGACACTAAAGAAAAGAACGAAGACAAACAACACTGACACGCAAAGAAGAATGAATACAAGAATAAGAAATCCTTAGTCAGCAAGAACCACTTGATTTCTTTTGCACGGGTTTTGGAAGTGGATGTCACGGCTGCACTTAAAATCTTAAACAAAGATCAGAACACCAAGGAGTACGACCAAATCTCTGAGATTTCCAAAGGTGGTGATGAGAATTTTGATAAGCCCACAACCACTCCCACCCAAAGCACCCAACCCACCACAAAAGAGAAAATTATCACTTCCCAAAATGTCTATGAAGAAAGCGACGAAGAGATATCCACACCTCAAGAAAAAGACACAAAAAGGAACAACAGACAATACGGACAGAGACGGACACAACAATCCAAGTGAGGCTAGTCCGACCGAAAGAGGAAGAAGGAACATCTGACCAGAACAAGTACCACGGAGAGGCCTAAAATGGTAGTATAGGCCAATGAACCCACATTCTGAAGCCTCTTCAACTGGCGTCTATAAGAATCTTGTTCAGACCCTTAGCTACCTTCCTAATTTTCTAAGGATGTTAGACGCCCACCGAGATGCCCTCAGCACTTTATCCTAATAAACTTATACTATTATTATTACTTTGTTGTTCAGATAAAAACATAAATTTCGATCACTTTACAATCCAAAACTCAACTTTTTAATCTACAAAATATTTTGAAGCGATGGGAGGTGGTGCAAGCAAGACGTCAACTGTAAAGCAAAACGCAACAGCAGCGGATACATTCGTAGAGCCTTTAAACACATCAAACGAGGACCCAGAACCATTAGAGAACATTATTATGAATTTAGAAAAGATTGATTACTTTGCTGACCTACGCGAAAAGATGTCTAGCGTAGAAGATGCCGCTGACGTTAATGCTCAATTTGAGAAGACAAGTTTATTCCTAGATGAAAGTGATTACTCTTCAATGTTCAACAGCAAACTCAACTCATATCATGACGATGTGTCCAAAAGATCCTACGAATTATTTTCTGAACAGAGCATAAAACAAACGTCATCAATTGAGTTGCGTAGTTGGGTCAACGCTGTTCTTTATGATGGAAAACAAATCATTGTTGGAGATTGCGACGGCTACATTCATACTTTGAGCACTGATTGCACTATTATTCAATCAACTAAGACCGATTTAAAGTACATAAAAAGTCTGGGTTCTTGCATTTCATCAGACAAAATTTTAGTTGCCTCAGAGTTCATGATAGGTTTATTCAGCCTGTCTGACCTGAAAATAACATCACACATAGATGTTGTGCTCGGACCTGGTTTATGTAAAGCAGCCGCCTCTTTTGGGCCTAATGACGAATACATATTGTATTGTGATAAAAACAAATCAGTAATGCTTGTGAGATTGGATACTCGCTCGGTTGTTAAAGAATTCGCTGGGCATACATCAGATGTTACATCAGTCGAAATACTTTGTGAGAATACAATTGCAACAGCAAGCATAGATGGGTCTATTCGTTTATTCAATATAACCACTGGTGATTGTATGAATACATTTGAACAGAACGGTTCAACAGGTGGTTGTATTCTAACAATCTGTAGAATGAATAATTACTTGATTAGTGGATCAAGTGAAGGTGTTATTACCCTTTGGGACTTTGAGGGCAAAATAAAATCTCGAGTTCTCGTTAAAGAAGAAAACAGAGACGTTTTCAATATTTGTGTCGTCTCGCCTAACACTATAGCCGCGGCAGTATCATGTGGCACTGTATTATTTTATGATACCAGCGATCTACAGCTTAAGCATAGAGTTGAACTACCTGATTCAGTGAGGTGTTTGGATTATATAAATAACGAAACTCTAGTTGCGGCGTGTAGAGGCGGAGAAATATCAATACTTTCTATTGTTTGATGAGATTCATCATGATGGCCCATTTATTCATCTTTGAGTCAACCCAGAATTGTAAGCATGAAAAACATGATAAAGTACATAAAATGTATTTTTAAGACAAATTATTTTGAGTTTTCTCTTAACCACTTGATAAGCGTCGTGTTTGCCTTTTCTCTATTCGCCCTCTTCGTAACACCATGACCTTCATCCTTGAAGATCAACAAAACACTTCTTTTACCGATATTGTCGTGCCTCTTGTTGCTTTCTCTTACAATCTTTTTATACATGTTCTCACTCTCACTCACAGGTACTCTCTCGTCGTTTTTACCATGAATGAAGAACACTGGACACTTGATTCTATCCGCTTTATTAATGGGAGAAATTTCGTGCAACATTTTTCTTTGAGTTTCGTAGTTTCCGTACTCCTTGTATCTCATGTGTCTTCTCCATGGAGCGGTCCTCTCGAAGAATGTCTCTAAGCTGCTCATACCGACTGCACTAACGCCACCTCTCCATAACTCAGGATAAGTCACCAATGCAAGTTGAGTAGCATAACCACCATAACTTCCACCCATTATGAATGCCTTTTTGTGATTAATGTTATTTCTGTTCTTTAAATCTTTAACCAGGTATTTAATGTCACGGATGGCGTCCAGTCTTTTTTCCTGGTTGTCCAAATCTAAAAATCTTCTTCCATATCCTCTTGATCCTCTAATGTTTGGCAGCATCAACGCAAAACCATTTTTTACAATATATTGGTTGATCGCATTGAAGGCAGGTCTGGTTTGCGATTCGGGCCCTCCGTGGAGACGGACTACAACTGGAAATCCACCCTCTGGTACAGGACCGTCGGGTTTCAACAAAAAGTATTGGACTTCTACACCATCAAAAGATTTTATTTTGTATAATTTTTCATTACAGAACTTGATCTTCTTTAGTGCGTTTGGAATTAAATTCATAATTAACTTCCAATAATGTGGTTGATAAGGATGACGCCTGGGTCTCGTGTCCATTCTGACGAATGAATGTTTGTGATCCAACTCCAACATGTAAATGTCGACAGGCGTTCCTGAATTACTCATGCTGATGGCCATGGTCGTACCATCTTTCGAAATGGCCATTCCTCTTCCGAAACTTCTTGCATCACCTCTTGCAATGACTCCATTTTCCAAAGGAAGTATGACCTTCTTGATTGGTCCCATGAATCCCTTCAAGCCGATGCGAACGCGAATCAGTTCCGAATATCCATCCTTGTTGAGCTCTATGAATGATGCTTTTGTTCTGTGGTTGGTAACTAAACTTAGCACATCATACTTGAATTGTTCCATGCGCCTGATGGTCTTGAATTTCACATCACCTGATTTTTTAATCTCTAAAATGGCAAGGCGAAGGAATTGTGATTGAAAGTCAGTTTTGACCAACATTTTCGTCCTTCTTTTGTTCAAGAAACGTAGTGGTAACCAACGGACGGGTTTGTTGCCGCTTAATGGTTTCGTTAATGAGACAACCATGTCGTTCTCGAGGTCTAGTATTGAAATCTCACCGTGAACGTTTGAATAATGATGTGCGAGTACGATTTTTGTTTCATGGCGGTTTGTGAGGGCAGCTCGAGCTTGGCCGTGTGGTGGTGTGTATAAGAGTTCGGGCTCGTTGTGTTCTGAAAGTGGGAACGGAATTCTGTAAACGTCGAATTTAGCCTTGTCTCTTGTGTTCGCTTTATAGTACAGATAATTTTTAGTGACCTTTGTGATTAAATGTTTGGCTTTTGGGTCGTTTGTTAACCACTTGGAGTGTCCGTCGTTATCAATGAATCCAATTTGAAAATTCTCGTTTCCTCCGCGGTCGTGTAAGAATAAAATGGTTCCATCACTCAAGTAACGTGGGGACGTACATCTATTTTTTGTTTGGACAAGGCGTTCAGTTTTTTCGACTGTTCGTTCGTCTAAATCAACTCCAACGCGGTATATTTGTAGTACACCCGATTGGTCACTAACATACATAATTTCATCCTTGAAGGGATGGAATCTGGCACCTCCAACACGGTCAATGCTGAACAATGGCTTCAGCTCTTCGGTCTTGTTGATGCCCGAAACACATGAAAGCAAAACACACAATAACACAAATAAAAATACAAGGTGTGTGTTGTCCATGTGCTCTATTATTTTTGAAATGTCTACGGAGAACGTTGTACTCCGATGATAGGTTGACCTGAAAGAACTTCAGTTTGGACAATTTAAGGAGTTCCAAGAATTACCAAATAAAAACAAAAGTGCACCCAAAATATCACGCGTAATGACATGACATGATTTTCTATTTTCAATTAACAAATTTTTATTGAATTTGCCACAGCAATACATATTCTACTAAATACTCATCCACAAAGTAGGCATCCGGTGTGTCATTTGATGTACTGCTGACTTGTACTTCCAGTTTCAAACTAACACATTCAGTCGCTTCTTTGTTCTCTCTCTTTATATTACGGCCAGTTATTTGGAGTTCAAAATTTCTGCTTTGAACATGCTCTTCCCACATTGCAAGTTTCAGATTTGCAGGAAGTGCTTTTATAAATTATTATTGTTAAATTGTAGCGCCTTTTGTGCTTAACCAACCGCCTATACAAAGTGATTTGTTTCTATGTTACAGGAAGGAGAGTTTTGATTTAGCATTACAATCGATACAACAAACAACAATGTCGAACAAACAAGTGACCATGCCAAAGGAGACAAAACTTTTCATTAATGGAGAGTTCCAGAATAGTACTCTGGGCAAAACATACGAGATCACCAACCCAACAACAGAAGAAGTCATTTGCCAAGTACCCCTTGCAAGTTCCGAAGATGTAGATAGGGCAGTTCAAGCAGCTGAGAAAGCCTTTAAGGGTGCCTGGAAAGATGCTGGATACAGGGGTCGTCATGATCTGCTGATCAAACTTGCACAAGTCTGGGAGCGTGATATTGACTCTCTAAATCAATTAGAGTGCTTCAATAACGGATCATGTGTTACTTTTATGAGAGCAACCATTGAGGGACTAGCTAATGAAATTAAATATCACGCCGGATGGGCAGACAAACTGGACGGAAGACAAAGTATTTCTATTTTCAATTAATATCAATGACGCTTTAGTTCCTCTTGACGGCAATTACCATGCTTATTCGCAAAGAGAACCCATTGGTGTTTGTGGATTAATCGTGGCCTGGAATTTCCCTCGTATGTTCTTAAAACAAAATCTAATCTAACATTTTCAATAGTGTGGTGCATTATTGTCAAGTTGGCACCAGCCTTAGCCATGGGTAACACTGTTGTTCTTAAACCCGCCGACGCAACACCACTAACTGCACTTAAACTAGCAGAACTCTTCGTCGAAGTTGGATTCCCTCCAGGCGTGTTCAATGTTGTTACAGGTGATGGTCCAACCACAGGACAGGCCCTCAGCGTTCATCCAAGAATTAGAAAAATTGCCTTCACAGGATCAGTCAAGATCGGAAGAGAGATCCTACGTGCCTCTGCAGATTCTAACCTTAAGCAAGTCCAATTGGAGTTGGGTGGAAAATCTCCAATTGTTATTTTCCCAGACGTAGACATCAAGGAAGCAGCTTCAATCGCAGGAAATGCTTGTCTTGGAAACTCCGGTCAATCATGCGACGCTGCCTCACGTACTTTTGTTCACGAAAAAATTTATGACGAGTTCGTCTCAGAGATGGCCGCGTTTGCAAAAAACCTTGTAGTCGGCAACCCATTAGATGAAAAGACTCAAATTGGACCACTCATCAACAAGTCACAATTCGAACGCGTCAATCACTACATTGAAGTTGGTAAGAAGGAAGGAGCGAGAGTAGCATACGACGGTAACGAACGCGAAAAGCCAAAAGTAGGTTACTTTACATCCCCAGTCATCTTTGCCGATGTGACCGATGAAATGACCATTGCAAAAGAAGAGATTTTTGGACCCGTAATGAGCATTATCAAGTATTCTGATGTGGACGAAGTCATTGAAAGATGTAACAACACCGAATATGGATTAGCAGCAGGTGTCGTCAGCAACAACATTAATAACATTATGAAGATTACTAAAAATGTTGAGGCTGGTACCATATGGGGTAACACTTACGCTAGCATATTCCCTCAATGTGAATTTGGTGGGTTCAAACAGAGTGGATTTGGGAGAGAAGGAGGAGTCAATGCTTTACATGAGTGGACTCAATTAAAATCTGTCATCATTAGTCTTAAATAAAAGATCATTTGTTACTTTCTGAAAGTTTTAGTTTTTGCGAGGTGAGAGCGGTTTATTTTTGAGAACACTACTATCTCTCTGAAGCTATCTGAAACTGTCGTTGGAGGCAAATGGGAACATTCTGAAGATTTGCAATCTTCTCAAATCGCACAACGGCATGCCGATAACCTTAGGTTCAGTTTGGATGCTTCCTTATCAGAGGTATATCGGCTCATGTTTATTTGGACGTTTGTCGCTTGGCGTGCGAAGTTGGTGTTTTTTTGTAAAGGGTTAAATCAAAACAATGAAGCAACGCCAGTCACAAACAATGGAAGTGGAGGGCTATGTTTGCCCATTTGCTATTCTAAGTGATGAGAGGAGCAATAATTGCCGCTTCGTTTTTATGGACATTAAACAACTCAACATGCACAAAGTAGTTTGTCCATTCTTACTTTTTCACGGTTGGAATCGAGGCTATCACAAAAAGCCGAATCTCGCTCTCAATTCGAACCATACCCCGCCATCAACAAATGACAACACTGTCGCATCAAGAAAAAAAAACAAGATTGTAACACCCATACATTTATCAACAAATGACATTCGGGCAAATAATGTCATTTTGAAGAACAACAATGCGGACAATCGATCGATATCGTGATAATAATAAAATGTTTATTGCGGGCGACCATGATTTAACGGTACCGCGATCGACAACAAGCGTTTCGTACAAGGGTATCGGAATGCCACACATGAACGCTCCATCAACCGGAATTTATAAGCGTATAATGGTGCTTTTAAACAAATACCAAGTACCCATTACCCTTTGCAATCAATTCGATCGAGAAACTATGCTATCAAAAAGCGAGGCTATTGAGACCATCCATCGGCTGTTACATAACCCAGATAGTGTAGATTACCGATTGGACAATAATCAAATATTGCACTCCAAGACAGTGTACAACATTTCTTCACTGCCTGGAATATACATGTGTTCTTCGGCGACAAGGCCTCCAAAGAATATCAACCAGCGCTCACTTGCTATCCAAACAGAGCAAAAGAAGACGCGAGTGAGCAAGTGAAGAACTTATTTGAAGAGTGGATCACAAAGTGCAAGATAGAACCCAACCACAAAGAAGATTATAACTTTACTTATGATACCTTTATAAGTACAGTAGGTTGTTTTACAGATGCACACTACGATCCATTGACAGCGTATATACTGTCAGTCGAATGAGGGCGGGGTTCAAACTGTATTCAGTGGCCAAGTTCAATCGAGAACCTGGAAAAGTTCATAAGTTTTAGACAGATTTGAAGTAGAGAGAGCGTATTTGAATGGGAAGTTTACTTATGATCTGGCAAGGTACTTTGCTAACTTCGCCAATAGAAAGAATGACGGTAGACCCAGAATTGAAAGAGTGAAGCAAAAATTTATCGACGTTATAACCAAGTTCGCACCCCAGATGGATATTTCTGCCGTCATTACATCAAAACACTGCAAAAAAAAGATCCCAATAGTCGTCTCGCAAGAAACATTTATGTTTATGGATAGAGTCCTTTTCAGACACAAGTTTATCCGAGTCGTGTTTACCTTTCAGAGATGTCTTTGTACGTGCGGCACAAGTGGGTAGACCTCCTCATAACATTAATGAACATGTCGGACCTGTCAATGCAATTACTGACAAAGAGTTATTAAAGTATCTACATAAATCAATTGAAGATAAATTGGGTACCTTTACGGACGACTGTATCGTTAAATGCATCAACCCTCTGTTGACGAAAAGGTACAAGGGACATGGAGGACAAACATTGCAAAAGAACATTGTTGGTTATAAAAGTATTGAAGAGCTTGTCACTAAGCACGTGGTGACAACTATAGAAGAACATTTGAAGATTGCCGGAGAGAACATCCTTAGTAGCGGTCAGGTAACGAAGCAGTGCTATGATCAAGTTATTTATAGGAGTTTGTCCCATCGGTGAAGAACCAAATACCATCTAGGATTTTACCGAATGTGTTGTTTCCAAAGGTTATGTTCGATTACAAGACAACCAAGAAGAGAGTGGAAGAAAATTTGAAACCATATTTTCGATTCAAAGAAGTACCGGTACAAGAGGATAAATACATAGCGTTTACGTCGGAAGAGGAAGGAATCAAAGATACATTGGTAGATTATTTGGAACGACAAAAGGAACATCTACCGCAGGTATTTGAACAACGGTACAGAAAGATGAAAGCTTCGATCACCGATTTGCATGCCGTGCCTATTAACGTCAACGAAGGCATCAACGTTGAACCCAAATTTGTTCTTCAATCGAAAATTAATCTCATGATGTACCTTGAACGCCTTCGGTCTTTGACGTCTGATGTTGCCCATGCAATGTACGTTGCCGATGGTAAATTGACCTACGGAGACTAAATGAAGAATGTCACAATTAAGCCAGCTCCCAGTCAGGACACAAACCACTGAAGAATTTGTGTGGGATGAATACCGCTTTTTAATTGACCGCCATACCAGGGATTCTGTAGTGAGGGTTGTCATAAACGGTCGAACAATTCCGATACCTAACATGCTTTACATTGAACCGGAGTTTCGTACTGCAGCTGTGGCGTCGTTTGTGCTGGCTACCATGGATGAGGATTATCAACACCCACCAGATGGACACCCAAAAGAGTGGTATTCTGAACAGTTGTATGACTATTAAATTTGGTTTTCTGTTAAAACTATGACTTTTATTTTTCAAATTTTCTTCCGTCCCTTCACATCAAACCTTCATTCCTCAGTTAAAGAGTAAATGAATGCCCATTGTAAAGCTATGGGCATTTTATTTTTAGATGCCCGGGCATTCTGAAATTGAACCCTTTCCAAACCCCTGCTGTGTGTGTTTTGTTTTTATTTGACGGGTTCAAACATCACAAATAAAGATTGATGAATTAAAACATTGTAAGAGGAGCAACGGCTACGGCGTTGCGACGAACCCTTTTTTAAATTGTACTCAGTTTTTGAATAAATTGTATTCAGTTTTTTGATTTGAAATTATTCTATTTAAAAAATTAATAATGTTGGTTCTGTTCCCAACATGCATGAAAATTATAATTATAGATGGTTCTGTTCCCGCTATCTTCAGTCAGGTTCTGTTCCCTGCTGGATTATAATAAAAGTTCTAGACAGTTCTGTTCCCGCTAGCTTCAGTCAGGTTCTGTTCCCTGCTGGTTAAGCTTATTGGTTCGGTTCCCAATAGCTTTTGTACTTACTGTTGTTGTATAAGCAAATACTGGTTCGGTTCCCAGCAGCTTATATAAACTTACTGGTATTAAGGGTTCCATAGCCGTCCCGTTGGGCCGGCGCATAGTAACTTCTACTAACCTAATATGATGTTGTATACACTACGATGTATGGTTGACTTCATTTCCATTGTAAAAGGAAATTGGTTGACCATATTGATCATCTTGTGAATATACTATCAGCACACGTCCTTGGCAAATCATCCTATCGGAGGATGATTTGTATTATTATTATAACTAACTAACTATTAATTAGGGTAAATAAACTTACAAGCGAAAACCCAGCTGTAAGGTCTTCTTGGGCACAATACCGTTTTACAAACATTTCATTAAAAGTATATACTTTATTACTCCCTCTTGACTGGTTCAACAAACACCCTTTTTCCATTCCATGCTCTCATCATTTCTTTGAAAGCATCTTCATCTTTGATTACTATTCCTTCAAATTTAACCTTCGCCACAGCGAACTGTACCCTTGCACCAACATAAGCAATCAACTCTTCAAAAGTGTGTGATTGTTCGACAGGCACCATATCACCATCTACATCCTTCACAGTCACCCTGACCACCTTGGCTTGCTGCTGACCACCCACTACAATAACATGTGGAGTACTTTTGTTGTGTGACTTACATCTAATCTTTTTAACATGATCATATGGTTCGTTTCTATCTCTGCTTCGTTTGTCATTTCTGTTCACTATTAGACGAATTGTCATTTTTTATAAGTGGCTTAAAAAAAGCAATTTGTTTCTCTTTCATTCAACTTCCATTAGAACTTTACAATCTCAAGAAGTAGATATGAAGAACACACATACAGAGATATCAAGGTTACTTTTGTCCCATAAACCTTGTTCTGATGTTGAAGAGGAGACCATGACTCCAAGCATGCTTGACTTATTTCATGTTCATGGTGCGGACAAGTCTGATTTTCCAGACATGATGGAAGATGAATTTAAAGAGTTTGTTGAGGCATTATGTACGCCATATTTGTTTCCGCATTGCCATACAAAGACCTCAAGGACATTACTAATCCCGCGCATGTTATACGTCTTAATCGGAGTAAGCAACCTGGTAATGCAGTGATTCTTCCGAAAGTTGCGATTACTGAGATGGATAATAATTGGAACAGCATTGTTGAGAGCACCATTCAAAAGATATTTGCAACCAAATTTACAAAATAAACAAATTGAGAGAACATGCTGGTATACGAAATGTGAGATGATCATAAATGATCAATGGTAAAAAATGTTAAAAAGGTCATATAGCGTCCTATAAATAAATGTATTGATGATATAAAAGACGTAAGAACAATTATTCTTTTGTCATTATAAAAAAATGAAGAAAGTCGGTATCGCATAGTTGAGCGATGATCATCGTCTGATCATTCCACATGTACTCCTGGATGTCTTGCTCAAAACATACATGGACAAGGGATTGCAGTGGACTCGCGACATGAATGAAATATTGAATATGAAAGTCACAAAAGGAGAGCAGTTTAAGTAATATCATCTCAAGTATTTGGTCCTTGCCAACAATCTCAGGTATGAACAAGGTATGAGAGTGCAGCCCTTAATTGATGTGTTTCGTGGTTGTAAAACATTGATCGGCGAAGATGTTCAAGTAAAGTTGAATAAAATGAGTTACGTCCAACAGTCGAACCAAACAAAAACCAAAGCAGGTGTTAAGAATCAGATGATGGATGAATATCAACCCAATCAATAAAATTGTGCGTAATGGTAGTGGACTCATAATTGATTAAAAGATAGACAATATGATCTGTTGTATGATCCAAACTATGATCTGTTGCATGATCCAAACTATGAGCAATAAAATGATGCTATTTATTATCCATTTTTTGATCGCATATTTGATCGATAACAAGATGGACAAAAGGTTGATCGATTTTATGATTGGTGTCGATCAAAACAGATTTGCAAAGGAGCAATTGCTGCCAATGGATATGCCTTCTTCCAGACCGATGACCAAAGAATGATCATTGCTGCAATCCAACATAAATTTAGAGAACCAAGCTCGAAAAGTATGCATACAATTCTATTCAATGTTGTTTGATGAAGCTATCGACCGTCTCGGGGATGTAGTTGATAAGAGTGGATTTCCAGATAAGGTTGAGAATATTTATAACAGTGTTGCTCAAGTAGTAGAAGATACTGGCATCCCAGCGCAGATTGAACATGTAAAAGAGGTCATACAACACAAGTTTGAAAACACATCTATATCAAATGAGAATCTTTCAGAACCATGGTTGAAGGAAGGCGAAGATAAAATCCAACGCTTATATAAATAAAATACGAATATAATTCTCACTCATCACATCACAACTCTTCTCCATCGGGGTCAAGGTCTTTTTTATTACAATAAATACCAAATTGTTCTGATTGTTTGTGTGTGCTGCTTTTATGTGAGTCGTTCCGTTCTGCAAATTTTATACTTTATTACGAAGACGTTTTTCGCCGATAAAATCATCTTTCCAACAACAATTGGTCTTGAAGTGACACTTTTGGAGTGTTGATCATCTTATCGCTCTTCTCCATCATTTTGATGTTTGGACCACTCAACCCGGTCAATGGCACTGAGTCTTTCGTAACAACAATATAAAAGGAGTGAGATAATAAGGCTACTTCTAGAAATAGAGCGGAGGCATTAATAACTAGCGGATCTCCGCTTGAAGAATAATAGATTTAACCGGGTGTATTTTTAGTCTAACAGTTCAACAAAAAACACAATAATGATGGACACAGGTTCATTTCTCACAGGCGCCGACACAGGCGCCATGCCATCACAACCTTTCCAAGACGATTTTGAAGTTACAAACGACGGAGTTGACGAACTTGGTGTAGAAGGAGAAAAAAAGGAAGCAACAAAAGAAGTTGTAAATGATAACGCAGAAAAACCAGATATTGCACCCACATCAGAGAATGGGAAGCCCGTTGAATCTGCCGAAGTTCAAAATGAAGACCCAAGGAAACCAAAAATACGGTTCGGACCAATACACTTGATAAGAATTGGTGGAATCGAGTGGATACCAATCCCACTCGCAGCTCTTTTCGCGGCAGCAAACGGTGTAGCACCACTACTCCTGTTTGAGGTATTAGGAGGCTTATTTAATTCATTCGGGGCAGGCGGTGTTCAAGATAGCGTAAACCAAGCAGCGTTGTACATTTTTATCATTGCACTAGTATCGGGATTTTTGGAATTAGTCTCTCAAGCAATATTCGCAAGTTCCTCACAAAGAATAGGTAACAGACTTAAAGAACGTTACTTCAACAGCGTCACCATGCAAGAAATTGGTTTCTTTGACATTAAGAAAGCAGGATCCATCGTCAACTCTCTAGGAGAGGACATTTCAAGGGTTACAGATAGTTTAGGCGCAAACTTCCACGACTTGTGCATGTACAGCGTCCAATTCATCGTAGCCATCATTCTAGCCATCATCGCCAACTACGCCATGGCTCTATTTAATGCAATCAGCATTCCCGTCATTCTAGTCATTTTCATGATTGCTGGATTCATCTTTGGCAAGTTGGGAGGTAAACAAAGCAGAATGATGGGCGACAGCATATCCACCGCCAACGAAGTCATCGGAAGCATCAAGACCGTAAGATCCATGGCAGGAGAAGAAAGAGAAGGAAAAAGATACGCAAGAGATCTCAACAAGACAAGACCATTATACATTACCACATCCATCGCAAAAGGAATTGCCTTTGGAGCCATCAGCTTTACCATTTGGGGCTGCGTAGCAATGTCCTTCTGGTTCGGTGGTCTCATGATCGGATGGGGTCGCCTAGACGTCGGAGGTTTCCTCAAGTGTTTCGGACTATCCCTCATCGGAGTTCTAGCCCTCGTACAAGGATTCGCAGTCTTACCAGAAATCATCAAATCATTATCCACCATCAACATTCTACTCGAAGTCATCAAGAGAGATCCCGCCATTCGCTTCAAGGGTGGAAAAACGCTGGACGAAATCAAAGGCGACATTGAATTCACGAACGTAACGTTCAGATACCCAGCAAGACCCAAACAAGCAGTTCTCAAAGACTTTAACCTAAAAATAGAATCCGGAACCAGCGTAGCACTGGTTGGCCAATCAGGAAGTGGAAAGAGCACCATCGTCGGATTGATCGAAAAATGGTACGAACCGGAGAGCGGAAAAGTGACGCTGGACGGAGAAGACATCACGGAGATCGATCCAATGTGGCTCCATCGTTATTTGGGAATCGTCCAACAAGAACCAACATTATTCGCGACGACCATCAAAAAAAACATTACTTATGCCGTGGACACCATCAACCTGAACATCAAAAAACAATTGAAATCAAAAAACAAAAAGATGACCAACGAAGAGATCCAAAAGTCATTAATTCCCATCGACGACGAAATCATACACAAGGCTGCCAAATCAGCAAACTGTCACGACTTTATCATGCAGCTACCCGACAAGTACGACACGGTCATCGGAGAGAGAGGCGTCAGCATGAGCGGAGGTCAGAAACAAAGAGTAGCGATCGCCAGAGCAGTTCTACAGGATCCAAAAATATTATTACTGGACGAAGCCACTTCTGCATTAGATACCAAATCAGAATCGTTGGTTCAAGATGCATTAAATAAATTAATGGTCGGGAGGACATCAATCGTGATTGCTCATCGTCTGACGACCATTCAAGATTGCGATAACATTGTGGTCATGAAGGAAGGAAAGGTCGTGGAGATGGGCACTCACGACGATTTGTTGGATCGTAAAACGGCCTATTATCACTTGGCCAAAAAACAAATGAAATTAGCAAATCATGATTCTAACAACAGCAGCAGCGATTTATCGAACATTGATTCTCATTCAGAAAGTGATACGGATACTTTGGAATCGATACCTTCTCCCACCAATCATTCCAAGAATGGAATCGACGATTCGAATCAATTTTATCAAAAACCAAATCATACCATTGTTGATTTGAAATCACCAGGTCAAGTAAATCCAACGCCACCATCACCTCAACAAGAAGAAGAACAAGAACAAGAAGCTACTAATCAAGAAATCAATCAACAACCAACATCTCGTGGCAGGTTACATCGTAAACACAAGAATAGAAAACACAAACACCATCGTAAACACAAACACAGAGATACGGAAGAATTTACCAACGAAGAAGATTTGATCGATCAACACGCTCCTAAAATTTACACTGGTTTACAAATCATACCCTACTTTGGTTTCGAATGGTTCTTTATTTTCTTGGGCGTATGTGGCGCAGCAGTAGCTGGTGCAGCGCCCATTGCATTCTATATAGTATTCGGCAGGATCATCAACGCTTTGATTCCACCGCCTAATCCAGATGGCACTCCAGCAGGTTACCCAGCCGATATCGCTCAAATCATAGCTAGACACGCTAGTTATTTGGCAGTAGTTGCCGCTGGTGCATGCGTTGGTCAATTAGCGAATCAATTATTCTTTTCGTTAGCTAACGAACGCATAGGCATACATTTACGTAGAAAGTATTTCAAATCGGTGATTCATCAAGAATTGGGTTTCTTTGATATACGCAAGGCCGGTAAAATCATCAACGTGATGAGCGAAAATGTAGAAAATGTACAAACGGGATTGACCAAATTTTCAAATTTCGCAATGACATTAACACAATTCATCCTCGGCGTCATCTTTGCGCTCATTGCCGACATTATCACTGCATTATTGGCCCTAGCAGCCATTTTATTCTTATTCGTGTTCGTCATCGTGATTAGTATATTATTGACGCTCGTCAACAAGAAAATCAATGGATTGAGCGGCAGCACCATGGCCACTGCTACCGAAGTCATCTCGTCCATGAGAACCGTAAAGAGCATGGGCGCAGAAGAAAGAGAACAAGGTCGTTTAAAAAATGATTTGAACATTATCGGATATTATGCCTTCTCCAAGGGAGCCCTTCGCGGAATCTCCCAGGGTGTTTTCCAATTCATCATTTTTGCAGATGCCGCTTTTGTGTTTTGGTACGGTGGACGCAAGGTGGGTAATGGTCAGTTATCGCCAGGTGGTTTGATTCAAGTGTTTGGTTTTGTTTTATTCGCAGTGTTGGGTTTATCGTTGGCGTTAGCAGAAATACCGGCGCTCGTAAAGGGTGTCAATGCCTGTAGAGAAATCTTGATTGGCATAAAGCGCAAACCTCAAATTCCACACGAGGGAGGAGAAACCCTCGAAAAGGTAAATGGCGAAATTGAATTCAAGAATATTACATTTGCTTATCCATCGCGTCCCAATATTCAAGTGTTGAAGAATTTTTCGTTAAAAATTCAAAAGGGACAACACGTGGCACTTGTCGGCGAATCTGGATGTGGCAAATCGACCATCACTGGTTTGTTAGAGCGTTTCTATGATCCTTTACAGGGTCAAGTCCTTATCGATGATTTGGATTTGAAAACCGTAGATACTGCTTGGTTACACAAGAACATTGCGATCGTTACTCAAGAACCAGTGTTGTTCGCCACCAGCATCAAGAAGAACATAGAATATAGCGTGGATGGAAAGGAACAATCGATGGAAAGAATTATAGAGTGTTGCAAAGCTGCTAATTGTCATGACTTTATTACGAAGCTACCTAATGGTTACGATACTGAAATTGGAGAGCGCGGCGTGAGTATGAGCGGTGGGCAGAAGCAACGTATTGCTATTGCGAGGGCAATGTTGCAGGATGCCAATGTTTTGATTTTGGACGAAGCTACTAGTGCGTTGGATACCGAAGCGGAGGCGTTGGTGCAGGATGCGTTGAATAAGTTGATGAAGGGAAAGACTTCGATTGTGATTGCTCATCGTTTGAGCACGGTGCAGGAATGTGATGTGATTATTGCCATGAGGAGTGGTAAGGTTATCGAGAGGGGAACTCATGAGGAGTTGATCGAGAAGAAGGGAATGTATTACAAATTGGCAAAGAAGCAAATGGAGTTTGGAAATATTCAACACAATAACTGAAGAGTGCTTTCTAGGTCGTAATAAAAGATTTATTTTTTGTATTTGTTTTACATTTATGCATGGATGGTCACAAGGAACTTTCGTTCATCATTTGTATAAAGTTACTCTTCCTTCTGACATGCTTTGATCCGGCTTTAATAGGTTTCAAAAAGTTGCTGGCCATTTGTAAGTCCAAATCTTGTTGATTTGAATCCTTTTTTCGATTGATTCCTGGTTCATTTAATGATTTCATTCTGTTTGAGAACTCACTCGTGCGTTCACTGATTCTACTAGGAACTGAGATTGTTTCTAAATCCTTTTTATGAATTTCTGGTTCTGGTAGTTCTTCTCCCATAGACTGTGGTATATCCTCCTCCTGAACAGGACTTTTCAACACTTGTTCGCTAATTACAGTATTTACTGCATTAACAAACGACATACGACCTATTGAATCTGGTCTTGAATCTACTACAGGTCGTACTTTGTTTGCCCTTCCAACGTGTTTACGTCCAGGTTTTAAAAACGATTGTTCAATCTTGGTATCCATTTCTTCGGCATTATGCGCTAAAGGTGTACTTGATTGATTGTTATCATTATCAACCTCATTGTTTTGTTTCATGACCCTGTCTAGTAAATCTGTAAAACTTATTTTGTTGTTTTTCGTTTGACTTCCGTTCTTTTTCCTTCTTATCGCCCATACATCTCGGTGATCATCAGAATCAGTAATAACATTTTCAACAATATCTTCGTTATCTGGGGACTTCAAATACTTCTCAGAGAAGCTAGATGCATATCTACCATCTTTAGCTAATTTTGGAGGAACTGTGCTGTTCAACTTGATCCTAGAAGAAAAGTTGGGCCTATCGTGGTTCGTGGGTGTTGATACCAACTCATTTGGAGTAGTTGTTTCAACTTCTACTTGGTTATACGATGTTTTTGTTACAGGTTCGTTTTGAGTTGAATTGACGTGATGTTTTGCCATTTTTTCTCTGATTCTCTCAAACTCTGTATCTTGAGGAACAAACCCTTGATCTGCAGTATCGGCAGCTTCTCTTTCCTCATCGTAGTCTAATTTGTCAACTACAATGTCACTAAGATCATCGCTCTCTCCATAAGCAGATACCCTCTTCTCTTTTTTGTTCTTTTTGACTCTTTTGACAATGATCGCAATGCATAAACCAATCAACAAGCATACCACACATAAACCAACAATCAAACTAGCAACTAATATGTATATCCATGTACTACTGTTGATCACAATTACACTTTGATCGAGAGGTGTTTGATCAACAAGGTTGCTTAGTGTTGAAGTGGTATTGGTTGAGCACAATGTGTTTTGACATTGGATACCCATACCTGAAACATAAATTGTCATACTCATTACATTTGAACCTGCTTGTATTCTTCTAGATCCATCAATCATATCACTTTGAGATAGCACGATTTGGTACTTTCTAGAGAAGAAAGCCACTACGTTGAACATTTCAGGTTTTAGAACTATTGAACAAATGGTTTTGGAAGTTGTGGTAGCAATTAGATGAGCTTGGAATGTCCAGTACGGTAATGACTCAGCAGTATCGTTGCTCTGGACGTTGGGAGGGACAGCTTTCACCACTATTCTGTATTTAGTGTCACCTTTAAAATCACAAGATGTTTTCGAAGATGCAGTTGCTCCGCTTGATAGATTATAACTCAAAATCAAATATCTTTCATTATTTTCATTTCCTTGAAGTGTGGCTAATATGGAGTTATCTAATTGGGAGGAGTATAGCCAAGATTCAATGATGTTGCCGATTTTAGTAGAGATATCTATTGAGAAATCTACGTAGCTCTCTTGGTTTTGTACTTTATAAGCATCAGTAGTCATGAGGGCTCTTCTGCTTCGTATGGTGCTGACGTTGAATGAAGAGCTCACTAACAAGACTGGTTGTCCAAAACTATCCAAAACTGTGCTTGTCATAGTGCTGAGTTGACCAGTGGTATAAGGTATACTAGTTGTGTCGCCGGATAGGGCCGAAGTGATTTCACTTGAATTTGAAAAGTCCAAGTAAAAATCAACATATGTCCAATTCACATAATTAAACGCAAAGCTTGTAGCTTGAATGGGGTATTTAAAGCCATCATTTGTCACATCTACAAGTATAAATTGATTAAAGGCTCCAGTCATGAATGGTACCACGCACTTGGCTGTATTTACATCAATATATATACCCGATGAAAAGTATTTGTATTGAATACCACCAATGGTGAAATAGAATTTACAAGTCAAGAATGTTGAATTGATAAAGTAGGTAGATTTTACAGTTATCAAGTCATTGTAACTAGCTGCAGGTGGACTCAAGCTAAGTATGGAGAAACTATAATAAGAGATGGATATATCAGATAGGTACGTGTAATTAGTACCATATATAGAGTGATATACAGAATAAGTTACTGGATGAGTTGTCGTATGTAGACTATCATCAACCGCTGGAGTTACGATTGAAAAGTGCCCGTTGCTTTCATATTGTATGGCAATAGGATTTGATGTATAAACGTTGGATTTCAAAATGATTGATGAGTAGTTACCAAAGCATAAATGTTGTCCTGATAATCTGATAGTAGATCCACCTTCAACTAACGAATAATATGTAGTAGAAGCATACAACAATGGTTTCCAGTCAACAACATAATTAAGTGCTGGAACAGATTCCAACACATAAAAAGATAAATCTGATTTATAAACAGTTAACGTTCGTAGTTGATCGTTACTAACAAGATAGATTACATTTTCCAAATCACTAAACACAACTTTAGAGCCAATTACATTTGCATTATTAAAATTGTAAATAGATTTGACATAAGAAACAGTGTTATCACTATTGACGACATAAAAAACTATAGTAGAGTTATATAAGCTATTCACAACTATAAAATACAAACGATTATTTTGAGAGAAATAAAAGGGATAAACTTTGATTGGATTAGTCAATAATTTGATGATTACATCTGTGGAGACGTATACAGACGATATTGTAATCTTGATAAGTGTAGTTTGATTATTGACATCAACGTTTGATTTTGCAGGAACAACAATAACATCATTACCCATAGAATCAACGTAACTAGTGGAATGAACATCACTTGATATCCAACTATACGACGACGATAAATCAGATAACAAAGACATTGATTTCGATTCCAAAACAATTTGGTACAGAGCTAATAATTTAGTAGAATCTCTTCCAAATATATAAATCCCACTCATATCAGAGGATAAGGTCATTGTGAAAGCCTTTATGTTTATGTTGTTCATGACTAATTCTTCTTTGAAAGAATCTTGTGAGAATCTAACCCTTGTTAATGTAGAATACAAGAATACTTGAGAAGAAGAATAGTATGCGTACATCCTATATGTTATATCATTAACGTAGTCATGAATAACAAGAACTTCTGATGAGTAGAAGACGGTTGATATTGGGAAGGACTTTGAGGTGGGATTACAACTTGTATCTACTAACTGGAGATACGGAAGGCCGCTAACTATGGTATAAGCTATTGCCAATGACGTATTATCACATGAATACAACGACGTGAATGAAGTTTGCGTTGGGGTAGATGTCAGCGTGGGTGTATTAGTGGCTGCGACAATAGGGGTAGGTGTTGTAGCCTGTAATGTTGGTGTAGCGGATACAGGACTGATTGTTGATGTAGATGGAGGAGCTGACGTGTAGATTGGTGTAGATGTTTGAGTTAATGAATTAGTTGAACTAGATGTAGAAGTTGATGATGACGCAGCTACAGTAGATGGATTAAAGATTGTACTTGTTAATGACGTGGCGGTAGATGTGCTAGAAGAAGCTGGTGTAATAATAGATGTATGGGGAGTAGATATTTGTGTACTCGTTTGTGTTCCAGTACTTGGTAATATGGTACCTGTATGACTGTTTGTTGATACTAGTGTCGATGTGGTATGTGGCGCATTAGTAGTCATCAATATCGATGCAATTGGTGACGTCACTGCCAGAGTTGCGGTTCCTGTTTGTGAAGAGCTAGCTGTATTTGTTGCTGCAATAGTTGATATTGACCCTGATGTGCCCGCCTGAACAGTTGTGCTAGTTGATATTACACCACTTGGAGTTGGATTAAAAGTTTGTGTATTTGTAATACTTAATGTGCCACTAATTGTCTGAGTGACAGTAGGTGTTGACGTTGGTGTGTTTGCAAGAGTAGGTGTCAATATTGGAGTTGATATTGTCGTAGAGGTAAAAGAGGAAGTCAAGGTAGGTGTTTGAATAGGCGTTAGATTCGAAGTCTGGATTGGTGTAGAGGTTGGAGTGAGTGTTCTGGTGGATGTTGCAAGGGTCGTTACAGAAGTGGGTGTTGGGTTAGGTGTAGTCGTTAAAGTAAGCGTTGAAGTAGATGTTGGGGTAGCTGTCTGTGTTGGTATTGGAGTAGCAGTAGCGGCTGTAGTTAGTGATGTAGATGGAGATGGCGTTAATGTGGGTGCAGGAGTTAGTATTGAGGTTGAAGTAGGGGTGGGCGTTAGAGTAGTTGAAGACAATGTTGGGATATTGGTTGTGACCGGGTTGCTGGTAGTACCTGCCATAGTAATAGATGAATATATAGTGCTTGTTGGAGAGTTAGTTGATGTTGATAAAGTACTTGCAGAAGGTGTATAAGTGGCAACAGTGGTCGATGTATCTGTAGGCGTAGGTAATATTGATGATGTCTGAGTCGCAGGTGCGAAAGTAGATAATACAGTAGTTGATGCTATTGTTGATGTCAATGTAGCAGTTTGGATTGATGTAGTAGAAGACGTAGATAGCTGAGTAGAGTCAGGTGTAACTGTAGATGATACAGTACTCGTAGGTGTCTCTGAACGAACATCACCTAGTGTTGGGGTAGGTGTAGAAATGGCAGTAAATGTTGGAATAGGCGTCAGTGTTGGAGTAGATGTGGGTGTCGGTGTTGGAGTTGGTATAGCTGTTGAGGTTTGTGTAAGAGCTGGTGTTGATGAGGGATTTTGCGTGAGGTAGGGCGTTGGTGACGGTGTTGGAGGTTGTGTATTCGTATTTGTTAGAGTAGGGGCTGGAGTTGAAGTAGGTGCGGAAATAGTAGTTGTGATAGAATTTATCGTGCTGGTAGGAGTAGATGACATCATTAACGTTGTTGATATAGGAGTATCTGTGGATGATAATGCGCTAGTTGATGTTTGTGTTGGTATGAAAGTTTCTGTGTGCGTAGGTGTGGGGATTGGTGTCAATGTATCCGTTGATGCCAACGTCTGTGTTGATGTTTGAGTGATAGTTGGATAAAATGTGTCTGCCGCGGTATTAGTATTAGTTGATGTCAATGTAGGCGTTTGGCTATTCGAAAACATAACAGTGGAAGGAGGTATAGGAGTTGATGTTAAACCAGTAGTAAGTGTTGATGTTGCAGTTGGTACAAAAGATAGTGTATCAGTGGGTGAAGTGCTAGTCGACGTGATTGTTAATGTAGGTGTCGAAGTGGCATCTGTCGTAGGAGTTAGAGTTGATGTTAGTGTATCAGTTGATGAAATCAACGGGGTTACTGATACCGTAGAGGTTGATGATGTTGCTATTGATGGAGTAACGGTTGCACTAGATATAATTACTGGTGTGTTCGTGGGGATTAAAGAGACAGTTGATAGAGAAGTAGCCGTTCCTGTTATTCCAGTAGACGTTGAAGTTGATACAAGTGTTGGTGTTGGCGTCGGGCTGGATTCTATGGTTATTGGGTTCGTCGCTGTTCCGGTCTCTGATGTTGGTGTGGATATCTGAGTTGAAGTAAGTGTAGATGTCGATACAGAAATTACTGTCGAAGGAGATGTTGTATCGGCAGTCAAGGTCAAAGATGGTGTAGGAGAGAGAGTAGCTAAGTCTGTTGCTGTTAATGTTGGTGTAAATGCCTGAGTAGGTGTTGAAGCCGGCGTAGGAGTAGATGTAACAACTGAAGTAGGTGTTGAAATGAGTGTTAAAATAGGTGTTTCCGCAAGAGTTTGAGTAGGTGTGGATGTTCCTGTTGATATTGCAGTAATTGTATCTGGTAAAGTTGGAATTGCTGCTAAGCTAGCAGTACCAGTTGGAACCAATGATGATGATTGTGTTGAAGTAGGCGTATCAGTATACGCTAGCGTTGGTGTGTTAGTATCGACAATGGTAGTGCTGTGTGATACTGTAGTGGGCGTAAAAGTAGGTGTATCAGTAATTGTTGATGTTGGTGATAAAGGAGTAAATGTAGGAGTAGTTGTGATTGTGTGGCTTATTGTAGGCGTTAATAATATTGTTTGAGTGGCGTTTGGAACTGCAGTGTCACTTGTGGTGGTGGTGGGCGTTACAGTTGCATAAGAGCTTGATGTGAGAATTTGTGTGGATGTAAAATTCGGTGTTACAGTATTTGGAACTGATGTTGGATTACTGGTCTGTGTTGATAATAGTGTAGATGTAGTAGGAACAGTAGTAATCATTGTTAATGTTGGTATAGAACTCATAGTGGGGGTTAGAGGAGGTGTCGGCGAGGGTGTTGGAGTTGAGGTCTCAGTTATAGTAGGTGTAGGTATTGAAGTTGCAGTTGATATTGCATATTCTGTTGTAGTTGTGGTTGGAGTTGATATTTGGCTAGGAGTGGGCGTTGTTGTTAAAGTTTCTGAATGTGTTGTGGTAGGTGTATTTGCAATTGTAGGCGTTGGAGTTGGTATTAATGTTTGTGTTTCGATTTGCGTCGGTGTAGGAGTGGGCGATAGAGTGGTAGTTGTAGTTTCTGACTGAGTTGGTGTTGAGGAATATATAAATGTTGTAGATGGAGTTGGGGTATGCGCTGAGCTTGGTGTTGAAGTTAGAATTGGTGTCTGTGTAGGAGTAAAAATGATAGTTTGGGTGATGGTGGGTGTTGGTGTAGGTATCTCAGTAGGTGTAGATATTGATGTTGGAGTAGGAGTGGGGATTATTGTCTGTGTGGGTGTACTTGGTTGAGTCGATACTTGATTTTGAGTAGCTGTTGGAGTCGAAGTCGTAGTTGTTGAAGTTGGTGTTGTGGTAATAATCGGTGTAGCAGTTGGAGTAGATATTTGAGTTGGTGATGATGTAGTTGGGACTGGTGTAGGAGTGGGTGTTTGTGTCTCTGTTTGAATAGCAGTAGGAGTTGAAGTAGGATTTACAGTTGGTGTTTGAGTGAGTGTTGTTGTGGGTATTAACGCAGGTGTAGGGATGGATGTTTGTGTCAAAGTTGGTGCCTGAGTTGGAGCTGGAGTATTTGTTGAAGTTAGTGTTGTGGTAGTAATCGGTGTAGCAGTTGGAGTAGATATTTGAGTTGGTGAAGATGTAGTTGAGACTGCTGTTGGTATAGGTGTTTGTGTCTCTGCTGTAGTAGCAGTTGGTGTTTGAGTGCCTGTTGGTGTCTGAGCTGGAGTGGAACTAGGTATTGGTGTTGGAGTAGAATTTAGGGTTGGAGTTGATGCAGGTGTAGGAGTTGAGGTTAAAGTTGGTGGAGGAGTGGGGACTGTGCTTGGAGTCAATGTGGGTGTGAGTGTTGATGTGCTTGTTGGTGTGAGTGTGGGTGTCGGAGTAGGCGTTGACGTCGGTGTGGGAGTTGATGTAGTCGATGTAGTTAGTGTGGGATTTGGCGCAGTTGTTGACGTCGGTGTAGGTGTTAGTGTAGGTGTGGGAGTTGGTGGGGGTGTCGGTATGGATGTGGGAGTTGGCGTGAGTGTCGGAGTAGGCGTTGATGTCGGTGTAGGTGTGGGACTTAGAGTAGGTGTAGGTGTGAGAGTGGATGTAGGTGTGGATGTGGGAGTTGGCGTGAGTGTCGGAGTGGGCGTTGATGTCGGTGTAGGTGTGGGACTTAGAGTAGGTGTAGGTGTGAGAGTGGATGTAGGTGTGGGTGTGGGAGTTGGCGTGAGTGTCGGAGTGGGCGTTGATGTCGGTGTAGGTGTGGGACTTAGAGTGGATGTAGGAGTGGATGTAGGTGTTGGTGTCGGTGTGGGAGATGGTGTGGGTGTGGGAGTTGATGTAGTCGACGTAGTTGTCGTCGGTGTAGGTGTTAGTGTAGGTGTGGGAGTTGGTGAGGGTGTCAGTATGGATGTGGGAGTTGGCGTGAATGTCGGAGTAGGCGTTGACATTGGTGTAGGTGTGGATGTGGGAGTTGGCGTGAGTGTTGGAGTAGGCGTTGACGTCGGTGTAGGTGTTAGTGTAGGTGTGGGAGTTGGTGTGAGTGTCGGTGTGGATGTGGGAGTTGGTGTGAATGTCGGAGTAGGCGTTGTCATCGGTGTAGGTGTGGGACTTAGAGTAGGAGTTGGCGTAGGTGTGTGTGTTAGTGTAGGTGTGGGAGTTGGTGAGGGTGTCGGTGTGGGAGTTGGTGTGGGACTTGGAGTAGGCGTTGACGTCGGTGTAGGTGTGGGAGTAGGTGTTAATTGGCAATAACTTCCTAAGTAACCACTTTTGCAAATACATACATTAGGCGAACTACAAGTACCAACACCAGAACACACTAATGTTGAGTTGAAAGCTATTCCATTACACATATACGAATCACATTGCTGACCATAATAACCGCTCCTGCACGTACAATTATTAGGAGATGAACAGGTGCCATTAGTGGAGCACACGCTACTACTATTGAAAACAGCTCCGTAACACTTATATGCTTCACACTGTAATCCAAAGTATCCATTCTTACAAACACAATTGTTTACTCCACCACACGTACCGTTTCCTGAACAAACATTTGTGGAGTTGTAAAGTACTCCATAACAATTATATGCTTCGCATTGTGCTCCATAAAAGCCGCTCTTACAAGAGCAAGTATTAGGAGCAACACAAGATCCATTGCTAGAGCACAATGATGAAAGAGTAGAATTAAACATGTAGCCGTAACAACTATAAGCCTCGCACTGAGAACCATAAAACCCACTGTTACATTGACATGAATCAGGAGCAATACATGTCCCGTTAGTACTACATACGTTTGTATTATTGAATAAAACACCATAACACTTGTAACCTTCGCATTGCGAACCATAGTACCCACTCTTACAAACACAATTGTTAACTCCAACACAATACCCGGCTCCAGAGCACACTGTAGAACTATTGAACATTTTATTATAACAATTATAAGCTTCACATTGTAAACCATAATACCCATTATTACAATTACATGTATCTGGTCCTACACAAGTTCCATTTTGAGAGCAAACTCCAGTTACATTAAAAACAGACCCATAGCATTTGTAAGCCTCGCATTGTGTACCATAGAAACCACTTTTACAAACACATTTGTTTGGTGAACTACAAGTACCATTTCTTCCAGAACATACCTGTGTAGAATTATAAATAGTTCCGTAACAATTCCAAGCTTCACATTGTGAACCGTAGTAATTAGCTTTACAAGTGCAGTTGTTAGGTGAACCGCAAGTGCCGTTACCAGAACATACCAAAGTCGAGTTGAATATAGTGCCATAACAATTATATGCGTCACATGTGTTACCGTAATAATTAGTACGGCACAAACAAGAATCTTGGGACACGCAATCAGATTGTGAACAAGCGCTATCTTTGTTAATTTGATAACGAACCATTATTGACTTACTTTGGATCGTTCCATGAGTATCCATAACAAGTATATGTTGGTCCAACTAGTTGTGGACAATAATCATATAAACAAGGCAGCTGTACTTTACACCAAACTGTTTGGGAACTTGATGACGACCATATCCACTGTGAGGTGCTTTTAATTTTTGATATAGAAGTATAATAGGGAGCAGTCGTAGCTATATTATTTCCTCGCACCAGTGGAGAATTGAAATTTACAAAATTATTATTGAACCAGTAGGATATAGCATTCGGATCAATAGAGTTAACTTGAGCAGAAATAGTTGTCGCACAAGACCAAGCTGATGAGGAACTGAACTGAACAAAGGTTCCATTTGGGAGTGTCTACAAAAAATGAACTTAATTTTTCTTGTAAAGAACTTACGTAGTTCAAGTCGACCAATATACCTCCATTAGATGCTACATTAGAAAAAGCCTGTATACCGACTATGTCACCGGGCGCTATTGGAACCGTAAAAGTCTGTGGCGATGTATACCCGGTGTAATTTAAATTTGAATTGGTCACCATTTTGTTGTTAATGTATATTCCTTGTAAACTCTGATACACAGATATTACCATGGTTCCATTTCCTCTATAAAGTTGGCAGTTGTATCCATAATGATAATTGTCACAAATACACTGGTTCGGGGCTATACAGTCTCCAAAACCTAAAAATATTTAATGTGGTAATTTCGAAGTGAGTTACCCGAACAAACTGACGCGACTGCACTAGAAACGCCGTAGCATGAAATTAAGGCGCATTGGTCTGAGTTACTTGGACACGGTAAATTGTATTTACAATAAGCAGTACCCCAACTCAGGGGATCAGCCCAAATGTGTACCGCTGTCGAATATATATTCGTTACCGTCCCCCATGGAGATACTCCATTAGCACCCTGCGATAAGGCTGCTTTTGAAGACAGGTAATTATTGTCCCACCATGGATACGGCGTTGTTACTTCTGATAATGTGGTGATTGTTGTTGGCTCACCTGTACACATCCAGGCCGTTGATGTACTACAATTCATATTTGAATAACTTGGAGATGAATATGTAATGGTTGCCATAGTAGCACCTGGGTTAGAGGC
>JAOPGA020001167.1:0-17783 GCA_026419775.2 Acrasis kona | reverse complement strand
ATAACAAGAGATGAATCCGATGTTTTTACGTTTCCCCACAATTGTCTATAATCATAAGAGGATAATGTTGGGGACAAATTGTCTTGCGATACTTGGATAACTCCCAAGCTGGTGCTGTTGGAAGCGATTAGACTGTTCACAGTGTTCGGACGCGTCGATATTCCCGGCCAATTCACAACTATAAAAATTAATTAAATGTTATAATGTTGTTCGTACTTTGCATCAGGTTACTTGAGTTTTGTATGGTGGAATAACCAACGAATTTAATGTTTGAAATGTTTCTAACATCACACAGAGCATTCGCAAAGGATGATTTAATGTAATAGGATCCTTGTGCGAAGCTATTAAAAGTAAATGTTTGAAAAAGTTTAAAATCTTTTTTATATTTGAATGCATGGACGTGGAGCGCTAACTTACCATTCATGTTTAAACCACTTTTACTTGCCATAAGAGTAGCATTTGTAGCTTTTTGTATTGCAGTCAATTGTGTCCGTATATCTTCGTATACTCTTCCTGCAAACTGCTGTTGGGTTTCTACCGCTAAGCTAGATGCAGATAAACCATATACTAGGCCCCAAACAGTAGATGTAAGGGCTAATGTAGTGCAACCCACAACTACTAGAAAAAATATACAGCTTCTGATGCTGAAGAAGGTGTCAGCAAAAAAACTTCTTCCGAGAGGTGCTCTTGATGCTATATCGCTATCGTCAAAATTATCATCAAAGTCTGGATCAGTGGCTGTGAGAGCAGGTGTAGAAGGTGCTTGTGAAACTCTGTACATTTCTTTGCTCTACATATGGAAGAGCGGCAAACGTATTACAACTCGGCGTGATGGAACTGGCATACCTTCGGAGCATTGGCTACAAGTTTATTTGAAATTGGACAAAAGAGGAATTCTACATATCGGTCGATACGGTAACGGGTACTAATGTTCAAACTGAGGGGTTATGTTCAAATATAAAAATCGCAATGAGCCAGTAACGCGGATGTTGAGCTCTCATGTGAAGCCCCAAGAAAAAAAATACTACGGTCATCACACAATCTACAAAGATGATGCTTATTCTTTATTGAAAATAAAAATCAATGTCCTTGAACAAACCATCCTGCAAACATTTCGAAATGTTAAAATAATGAGGAGAAACAATATCAACAGCATCCTTCATGTAAATGATAATATGACGATGCCCACAAGCAGCAGACACATCGAACCACTTACCAAACCGATCGTAATGCTCCAAAGCATTCGGTCTATACAAGTGATTAGGGCGAGGTACGCCACATTGACCCTCCTCGTTCATCCCACATATCATAATTTCGTTACCCGAGGTAACCAACAAGGTATTAAAAGAAGAACAAAAAATGGATTTCACACGATAATCAATTATTTTAGTGGGACAGGAGAGTTTTGAACATTGAATGGGATTAATACAAATTTGACCAAACACATTATCGCCAGTGGCATATACACGTTGGTCGGACGACAATAACACAGTGTGGCGGAACCCACAGCTAATTGATATGATTTTTACTTGGTCAAGATTTTTCATGCGCATGGGTGAGTATAAATTTTCCACACATGCTGTTCCGAGCGCTCCCTCACGACTTACGCCGAACGAATAGACGGCGCCATCGCTGGCTAACAGTACATTATGAGTGTTTCCGCAGGCGATTTGGGTAAATGTAGTTTTGGAGGGCATTTGTATTTGTGTAGGATGCTCAATGTCGGGTTGTCCGCGCATGTAGCATTGAATCAAATAAACATTTCCTCTATCTAAATTTATTCAAAATTACTGTTCAATGTTGTACAAACTTACTTGTTAGGAATAATGTGGTCAAGGCACCACCTGCTATGCATTTTACCTTTTCTCCACAAAAATATTTTACATCAATTGGAGTTGGTGTGTTTGTGATGGGCTTATTGAACTCAGAACCCATCATTAAGACTTGGGGCATGATTGGGTTTTTTGTTATAAAATATGATCTAAATTTAAAGCAGAAAACATCATGAATTGACTGGTTGAAGCCATTGATTACTCTCGGTATAAAGTATAAACCAATCGAACCTAACTACAGAATTATTCATTCCTCAGGGTTCATTTATAGTACCTGTCCTTCAGAACTGCGTCCCATACCAATCACGGTTCCATCACTTGTAAGAATAATTGTATGGTAGTCACCGCACGATATCTTCATAATTCTGCTGGAATATTCTTGAAAGACCTTGCTCATATTAACTTTCGAAACCAAAGGATTAGGTTTATCAAATCCACCAATACAAAGTTGGCCCTCAGAGTTAAGACCACAAGACAAGATCACTTTGACCGGTGGTTGTTCATCCATCTGTTGTAATCAATTTTAAAAAGAATTTTGTAACGAAAATATCAAGAACGGAAATTGTACCACATACATACGACTTTAAGTGTCACAATACTTTGGTGTGGTCTATAGATAACTGATAAGGTAAAATTACACTATAAGGACACGTTTAGATATTACATAATTGCAATAATATTACCAACAGGGGATACATGGCATCCTAATATAGCGAACACATTGTGTATATATTATATGTACAATCTGTTTTATTATATTATATTTACAATGATAATCTTGAGAATGCTTCAGATTTCATGTACCTCATAAAAATGTCTGCCACCTGGAGACCAATAGTTGCTTCTATTTCGCCAAACACATCAATACCAGATCGTGTTATCATGCACTTGTCATCATTTCCTTTAATCCTGTTATGGAGTCTATGCTTTGTTGAATCAGAGACATTCACTTCTTTGTCAGAGTCTTTGTTTACATATCGTCTGAATATGCTGAATGATCTGCGTCTCCTGTTTTCTATTCCGGTACATTGTTTGTAGTTTTGTAGTTCTAGAAGGAATAATACACACTCGTCGTTATGTTCACTTTTTGAAAACTGCAAGAGTCCCTCCCTTAGCCTATGATCACTCAGAATTTGTTCCAAAGGTGTTTTAGGTTGATGGTGGAGAGAAGTAGGCATTGGCATACTTATGGAGGGATCAGTCTCTGATTGCCACGTAGACCGACTAGTGTACAAGCAATCCCTTCTTTTTCTTCTTTTGTTCGACATTGCCGATGGTGCCTCGTCCTTCTCGTTTATTGAGCTGAATAACATGTGCAGTGCAATAGAAATTTTTGTGGGTTTGAGTTGGTGCATTTTTCTTGTTTGGAAGTTTTGAATTCGGCCAACGGCGATACTAACTCCGTTTGGTCCGCGCAAGCAAATTAGAACTTCTAAACTAGTAACTTCGTTGTAATATCGGACAAAGAACCGGGAGGTGTATGATGTATGAACAGAAAAACGGTATCCCATTATAACACAAATGTTGTAGCTTCAGATCTGTTTTGAAATAGAATAACGATGGTGTACAGCACAAAAACAATAAATTACATTTATAAATACACTCCCATTTGTAAACACATTAACTGTTGAAATCTATGCTATCGTCATCGTAGAAAATATCGTGGACTAAAATGTTGCTCTGGCCGTTACTTTCATTCATTACGTTTTTTTTGTCGCTAATCACATACTGCAAGACACGTGAGGATGTATAATCAAGTCTTTGGATACCTTCCACAAGGGGACTATTTCTTATGCTTAATTGTGTTAAAAATCCTTGTACCCTTCTTGCTCCATTTCCTTGAATCTTGACTGAAGTTTTCTCCGATACAAGATTTGCAATTTGTTCTGACGTTAATGGAACACCTGCTTCGGACATTACGGACTTGATGGCTTCGGCTAACATTTTTTGTTTCATTGATGGATACCTCTTTCTTTTCTTGGGTTTGGAGTCAACAATACTGGCACTATTGGCAACTGTGGAACTAGAACTAACATTGTAGACAGGTGTAGATTTGTTGTTTACTGTTGCTGACTCCTTTGGGACTTGGTGTAACTCGCATATTCTCAACATAAAATCCTCCTGTTTTTTGTCGTACTCGGCTCTTTGTTTTGAGTCGTATTGTTCCTTCCATGACTGCATCTGTTTGGCTACATCCTCCTTGATGATTTTAATAGCTCTTTCCAACATTACGGTCAAGTTTTTACATCCATTTAGACAACATTTACAAGTCTCAGAATCATTCTTGTTTTGTGCATATAATATATTAGTAATTAATGGTTGAAATATCTCGTTTTGAGTGCAGTTATTATTAATATCGGGTGGTGTAGTTGGGTCTACATAATCATCTTCTGAATCACTGTCCATGTTCATTGGTTGACCGTTTATTGATTGTTATCGTGATGCTTCAAAACGGCGCGTTTTGTGTAGCCCACATAACTTCTCTTATTCTGCAGCTTAACTTTGCAGCAAAGAGGTTCGTACCATAGTCAGGCATACTGTATCAATGGTTCTCAAAGGATATGTACGAATAGTATATTTTTAGTCCGAACATGCTTTATTTGATTCATTGTTAAATCCGCAATTGTAGATTGTAAAAGACATACGTCAAACGTAAAAATGCCAAGTGTTCTATCTTTAATACTTGGTAAGAAGACAAAGAACTCTTCGTCTAAAAAACCACGAACAACTAGTCTAGATCATAAAGCAATAAGCGACTTAGACCCTCCTTCTTTTATTTTCAGCAAAGCCCCCATCTCATCTCGGCTTTCACAAGAGATGACGCCAAGCAGATTCGAAACTTCCGACGAACCAATGTTTGTAAATATACTAAGTAACAATGACCTACACGAAATGATGAAAGACTTTGCGAGGAGCGAATGTAGTGCTGAAAATATCAGAATATGGGATTGCATACAATTGTATCGTTCTTCAAGAGACTACGAAGAACGGATGCAAATTGCACACTATATCTACAACACATTCTTATCTATTGATGCCCCAAGGCCTGTTAACATTAAAGAAATTCACAAAGAAAAAGCATGGGAGCAAATAGAGACAAGAAGAATGGTTGGGAACCTATTCGACAACATTGAAGAGGCTGTGCGTGAATGTCTAGAGGACATTTGTACAAGATTTCTAAGAACGAAAGAATACCTAGAATATATAGAGTTAGCTAAACAAAGAAAAGAAGAACAGCTTAAACGGGAGAGTTTAGACAGCGACGTTAAAAGTGTTTGAATAAAAGTATATTTATTTAGGTACTTCTTGTTCGAGTTAGATTATTGGTTCAAAGTAGATTCATATAAGGGGAAATTGTAGAAGTTTCTAACACAAGGTCATCACACTGGATCTCTTCTTACCTTAATGTCTTACAAACTCTTTGTAAAAATTTTTATGCCGATAACATCAATTTAACATACATGCATTACTGCGTTCAACATGATCTACTGTGACGGTGGAAAGTCAGTGGCGGGAACTGCTCTAGTCCATATAAAACCCATACACCTCTGACATGCACATTGTTTGCCTCTTGGGAGTAATGCATAGTTATCTAGATCAATCAAATATAGTTTATACTCAGTTGTAATGAAGACTCAGTCCACAACTTGAAAAATATAATGTTTAAATTTTTAGTAGCGAAGCAGTTTTGATTCAGTGAATGGCGATCTACTGCAATCCCTTATCATTTTTATAGATATCTATCAAACCTGTTCTGAAACGGAAAAGATGGTGAATGGAGATTTTGTGATCAACATTACATGCACAACAAAATCCTTTAAAGCTTGAGATTTGTGTCTTTCCGCATAAAGCTCTCTAATACGCGTTGACTATAGTCGGTGGATGTCTTGATAATGCAATGAATGTTTGGTCAACAATAATTACAATGTTTAGTTGGGTCAAGCTCCACCACAAGACACATAATCATGTAAGAGGATCGCCACTAATACACCAAATATCACAACAAACATCAAGATATCCTCATCTACGCATATCTAGCGTACAAAGTACACCAGGGCATATTATAGTGTTTGTGGACTCGGGGAGGATAGCTATTGTGTTAGATTACGTACCAAAGAGTAGGAACAGCCCCAACTTGAACGAAGAACAATCTCACAAGCTCTTTGAGTCACTAACATCCTTGTCTGAGTTAGAAGCTCAATGGTCACAACAGAGGCAACAGAATGCCACACAAAGTGCTGATTTAAACAAGACAAACACCGGTGCTATGAGTGGGATACGAAGCATGGCTAGTTTAGCAAAAAATGAGTTCATGAAAAAGGGCTTTAATGGGTTGTTGGATAATTTCCAAACAAAGAAAAGTGACCCACTGTTCAGCAAACCTCAAACCGACCCACCTGTGGCAAATATCGCAGTTGATACTCCAACCCCTCTCCCTCTTTACATTTTCAACAGTGAAAATGAGGCTATTAGAAGAACACATCACATACTTGCGGTTTGTGATTTTTCCACGCCATTGTCTTGCGTATCCATCGATCAAGATGAACTATTTGTGGTGCAACAAAATGGAAGAGTACAAAGATTTATTTATGACAAGGATGAGAGTAGATGGTCCACGGTTGGAGAGCAACTATCATTAGGTTTTGAAGTAGAAGCTTCTTGTTACATTCAACATTGTAAGACCATTGTTTATGCGACCATAGATGGTGCCAAACAATCAACCACAATGTGGTCAAGACACATTGACAGCAACGAATCCATCATGCTAACGGAGCTTCCATCATGTAAGGTACACGAAATCAAGGAGGGACACAAAGGAGGCGCTTGGATCTTTTCACAAGATAACATCCACTACGTCCACAACGTAACAGTTAAAGACGGTAAAGTTGATGGAAGCGATGCAACCTACACATATGCGGTCATCAAAAGCGTTCTAGACATTAAAGCAAAAGCAGCCACTCCTTTGTCGGCACAATCATCTTCCAACCTGTATGTCGCAAAGCACATACACGCGCCGACTGGTCAACTATACCTATTAAATGTATCAGGTCACGTTCATCGGTGGTCACCAACAACAAACAACACCAATCCCATAGATCGCATTATAATAGACACCAGACAGATTATATCGACTCCAGGTTTAACGCCACATTTCATGGACGTCTTATCAAGACACACCAAGTTTGTTGAACAAGTCAACCGATATCAAAACAATAGCACAGCTGCAGCATTACAAACCATCAAAAAGGAAGCACAACGCATACGAAATCTAAAAACATTAGAAGTCGGAATGATGCACGACTCCATCTTGTGCGTCACTAATCGTGATCTCTTCATTCTAATAGAACCAAACACCACAGCAGTTATCGCTCAAGTGGAGGTGCCGAACGACGTTGTTTTGGATTCTCAAAATGAAGGCATGGGAAGCAATCCAAACGCAAAAACAATCATGTGGAGCGTTGACGCTTCATCCCTACAGCATGGAATATTCTGCAGCACTGGTTTGTTCGAAACAAGAATCAACATCTCACTAGTGGTCAAACATTTAACCGACAAAATCAAAAACAAGACCATCGACCTGGCCCACATGTGGAACCTAGACGCACCCATCAAATGCTACGATCAAGCGCAAGATCAACAACACTTGTGTGAAAAGTTACAAAATCCAACATTAGCATGGACCACATGCAAGAGCATATGTAGTCAACAGGACATGATGGAACAAGTCGATACATTCTTGACCCATCAAGATTACGAAAAATTCACGGTGCTAAACAAATCAACATTCAACGCCCTGAACAAATCGGTGCAATTAAGCAAACAACAAATTCAAAATTTATCGCTACAAGATCAATCACAAATCATGCATCCTACTTTTCAAAATGATTTATCACAATGTACATTTGCGGAGTTATATGAAAAAGGTCGCTCTTCTGATTACAAAAATGTGTTGGATCACATCAAGATGGAATTAAAGGGAATCATGTTGGATGTGATTGAACAAGATTGTTCGGAAAAGATTCAACTTTTATTCAATTTGATGGTTGATTTGATGTTTAGTCATGATTGCTTACAATTAGTTGATTTGGTCGAAGAATTGAGATTACAAAAGATTGAATCTTTACAATCAAAGATTGAAACGTTGAGTCCAGAGAAGAACGTTAATCAAATGAATCAACTTACTGCTCAACTAAGAGTAGATTGGTACCAAAAATATTCGAAACGTATTTTGAGAGAATTGATGCATGTGACGGATTGTACGGTTGACCAATGCATTACATTGAGTAAATTATACAAATGGGACGATGACTTTTTGGCAGCATTTAAAGTGTTAGAATCCAAGGAGTTGACTGATCTCATCTTGGAATTAATGGTTGACTATAAGGTAATGTGAAAATGACACCAAGTGAGTGACTAACATTTATTTAGAGCCAAGATTTGTACGAGAGGTATCATTTATTGAATCAATTGATTGGATATAGTTCGAAACATAACGATCCACGTCTTTGGAAGATTGTGCATCATTTGCAACCGAAGGAATATAATGTGTTTGCCATGAACCAACATTTAGAATTGACTCAAAGTGATGACTCTTCTATTTTCGCTCAAGGTGATGAATTGTGTTTGGAGGATGTGATGTGTGGGTATCGAAGTATTGTAACAAAATAAAAGTTTTTTGTATAAGCATGTATTTATTTACAAAAACGAAATTTGAGGTAGCATTTGTGATCGATCTTTTGAGGTGAAAAAATGCTGCAGTTTTGTAACCTGTTATGTCAAGATCTTATCCCTTTGAGATGAACAAAAGCTGATCAGTGACTCTACTGCAAAAATTTATGTGGAGAGTGTGTATACCTTCTTCGAGTAAGTGTGGCGTCGGTGATGATATTATTGAGACCTGTACTCAGTTCACACCATCGAACACCCTGTTCTTTCTGACTTATATTTTGTGACCAATCACGTTGTAATATGGTTGAGTGTGTTTACCTTTACAAATGGGCAACAGTCACCCTTCTCCGTCACCACAGGTCGAACAGGAACCTCAACCAAAAAGAATAGAAGAATTGGTTAGCCCTGAGGCAAACAAAGGATTAGAAAAAGTTGAAGTACAAGCAGATGGAAGTAGACCAAGCACACAAAAATTAAGTGGTGAACAAGCCCAAGACGCTGTACACAGTGAGTTGGACAAGACTCTTGTTGTTACAGAGGATGTTTTGGAGGATTCGAAACTACGTTACGCTGCTTATGCCAATCGTATACGCACTGCGCTTGTTGCAAGTTCGCGTTATCTTGCATACACTAGTGATTTCGGAGAGGCGTTCAGACCAGTTGTGCACAAAAACTTTGTTAGAGCTGCGTATGGTATATCTTGGGTGTATGTAGCGGGTGATGTGGCAGTAGAGACCATGCGCGAGAGAGAAAGAGGATCTGATAACAACATTGTGGCGAGAACATTTACAAAGAGAGCACTCTTCCAGAGCACTGCATCCATGATTCTACCAATGTTCTTCGTTCATCAAACTGTTCACGTTGCAGCCGCAGTCATGAAGAAGTTTGGTGGAACAAACAGATGGATACCCACCATTGCTGGTCTCGCCGTCATTCCCGCACTTCCCTATTTATTCGATCACCCAGTAGAGTATGCTTTGGACAAGACATTCGACACAGTATGGCCAGTACCAGGAGAACATTTAGGTCACAGCACACACAATGAACAGAAACCAAATGTTGAATAAAATGTAATATCTTATTTACCATCTTCATCTTAACACCAAATCTATATAAACTGTCATTGATACAATTTGAGGCACAGGATATACAACTATTAGCAATGAACTTCCGTCTTTCCTTATACTCTACCTCTTGATCAATTCGAATAAAAATTCCACATCAAATTTTTGTGAATTTTCTTTCGATCAGCAAATTCCTTCAGATCCATTTATACTGATGAGTTCTTTAAGGTTATATTACATCATTGCTCTATCAAGAATACAAACTTGGTAGAGAGATAATTTGTTGCTAGTAGTGCTGACATTTGTTCGTTTACAACTAATACTCAACTGAATTTAGCGGTATTGAGGAAGTGATGACCCAACGGGTGCTACTTTTGTCTTCTGTGGCATAGAACTTGATGGTGTATTGGTTATAAATAGATTCTAAAATGCGGATCATTACCTGTCAAAGTCATTTATATTCACTTTGCAAAAATGCAACGAAGCAGGAAGCTTTCTAAGCCCCCAAACTATGATCATAGAAGAAATAAAGTACTACCAATGTTTATTTTGTTCCTGATGATTATATCGGTAGTAACAGTGGCGCTGAAACACTTTTTTATTAGTGGAAGATTGCCACTCCAAGAAGAGGATAGCAGCCATATAGTCCTAATAGACGCATTGCATCTAGACGGATCACAATACGTAAATGTTCCGCCCGGCGATTTCAACTTATGCACTGAAGATTTTACACTAGAATTGAAGCTGCGTGTTGACGAATTTCCACCGATAGGATCTGAGGAAGTTTGTTTTATTAGTCTTGGTGACTACACAGGGCGATTCAAAATGAGTTTCGTCGACAACAACCGATTGCGGATCACATATAAATTATCCTCCGGTGAGGCAGTAGACACTGACATACCGTCAATCAACGTCTCAGATAAGGATTGGTTCGACTTGGCGCTTACCTATTCATCTCAAAATTCAGAGACTTTTATTTACATCAACAATCGGCTGCATTATCAGTTCAGACTAGGTGGAGAGCGCTTTTTGTCAAAGACAGACAAATCCTTAATGATCGGTAAATGTCACTCGTCTGGTAAACCTCTCAAAGGATCCATACATTCTTTCCATCTTCATAGCAGGGCACTCCCGTTTTCCAAACTAAACTACAATGCACCACTTCCCTGGACGATTGTCAAGTTGAACTTTGCATCAAATGATTCCAAAAAGTATTTACACGGAGTGAGACATATTCAACATGCACCCATACCCATTCTTCACAACAATCGTTTATCATCACCTCAACCACCACATTCTATTCTGCCAACAATATCCATCGTCATTCCGATCACCCATTCAAATAACTACTTGGAGGAAACATTGGAAGCAATTCAAAAGACAGTTCCACAATCTTCATTACAAGTCATTTTGGTCGAAACCAAAAAAGGACAATTAGATCACTCAACCAACATTCAACAAGAACACATTATCGCAATAAAACAAGATCACGAATCAATTTCGATAAACAAAGCCATAAATCAAGGAGTCGGAAAATCTCAGTCCGAATATGTTCTGGTGCTAGACAGTAGCGCGGTCCCCACTTTTGATTGGATCCAGAATTTGGTTTCCGCCTCTGAGCACGCAAACGTAGTTGGTTGTGAACTACTCTATCCTAATGATTTGGTCTACAGCAGCGGTATGCAAGTAAAAACCATCACTTCGGGTCAACAACTCATTTCCAGAGATAGAGGATATCCATACAAGACTGTTAGTGAGAGGCAAATAGAAAAGGTTGAAAGTGTAGATCACAAATGTATGTTTTTCAAAAAAAATAATTTTAACGGGTTGGATGAGCGGCTTGATGTTCATGATTCTGTTTTTAAATTTTGTAACTCCGCCTCCAATGTTGTTGTTAGTGTTAATGCTGTTGTTTATATTGCTTCACATTTTCTATCTCATTTGATACCAACTCCTGGGAAGCCTTCTGAATTGGTTTTCTCAAACTCAAATCTAGTTGACGACGTTGCGTTGCGGTGGATTATGCATTGTGGTGGAAGCATGGGATTTGAAGCTGCCAATCTGCTTTATGGTTTAGAAGGCAAAATTGACATACTGTCGTCCATACGTAATTATAGACACTGTGAGCATTCTGATACATTATCTCAAATGCCAATATCCTTTCAAGAGACTCTTGACCGTACCTCAGAGTTAGGTAGACCGCAAAACAAACCTGAAATTGTGATTTATCACCGCGATTATCGTGAATTTGGTTTGTGGGTTCCAGTCCATTCGGACTATGTGGTCGGCCGCTACATGTTTGAGACTGACGGGTTACCTGATGCCTGGGTGACTCATTGTAATAAATTAGATGAAATATGGGTACCTAGTACCGTTTTTGTCGATACTTTTAGCAACAGTGGTGTTGACAAGAATAAGATCTTTGTCATACCTGAAGCACTTGATGTTCGTCTATATAATCCGAAAACAACAAAACCACTCCCATATCTAGTTAAAAACAAGAAGGGATACACATTTTTGAGCGTGTTTAAGATGGAGGAAAGAAAGGGGTGGAAATTATTGGTCAAGGCTTTCTTTGAAGAATTTTCTAAACCCGATTTATACGATCGTGTCACATTGGCCATACGCACATATATTTATAATGATCCTGACCCTTTTAATAAGAATAAAATTTTACAAAAAATCTTGAGTTATGCTCGAGAGATCAATGTTGTTAACGAGAAATACATTCCTCACATTGAAATCATATCCGATCATATCCCTGCAAATGACATGCCCTCGTTGTACAGGGCTGCCGATTGTTTCGTACTACCGACACATGGTGAAGGATGGGGACTACCCATCATGGAGGCCATGGCAATGGAGTTACCAGCCATAGCAACAAGCTGGGGCGGTAACATGGAGTTCATGAATTATGATAACTCCTATCCGATAGACGTCGAGTCTATGATAGACACGACTGCCAATGACGAGTGGGTGAGAGGATTCAAATGGGCACTCGCTAGCGTTGACCATCTTCGGAAACTGATGCGAAACTGTGTTATGAACCCTGAAAAATGTGCAGCGACTGGTTCAAAAGGTCGGCAACATATAGTTGACAACTTTTCCATCAATAAGGTGTCAAACGTTATTTTAGAAAGAGTATCAAAAATTTCAAATAAAATTAAAAATGGGTACAAGTCTGTAACTCACAATGTCGAGTTTAACAGGTCCTTTGGACTTTCTCCTGGATTTATTTCTTGTTACTCTGTTCCAGTGCAAAAAATTAGAAAGAACAAACCTCTCAAAAGAAAAATTGTCATTATTAGTTCTTTCCCACCTACTCAATGTGGAATCGGTACTTTTACATCCGATCTCATCAAGAGTGGATTTGACCAGTTGTCTGACCCTGTTGATGTTAGTGTTGTTGCGATGGTAAAAAACCTAGAAGAATACTCAAATCCAGACATGTTTGATGATGATCTCGTAAAGTTGAAAATAAGAAAAGAAGTTGCATCTGATTACCTGGATGCAGCTACTTTCATCAATGAGAATGAATTTGATTTTGTAATTATCGAGCATGAGTATGGCATATATGGTGGTAGTCGCTACGGTGCTAATGTAGTGTGCCTTCTGAGGAGCTTAAGTATCCCAGTAGTGACGACGCTTCATACAATTAAAAAGAGCATGAGCGATGAAGAACATTCAATTCTTCAACAATTTTTCATGTTGTCTTCAAAAGTGGTCGTCATGACACAAAACATGAAGCACATGCTGGATGCTCATCATAACTTATATGGAGATAAGATTGTTGTGATACCACATGGTGTCAGAGCACAGCCCTATCCAGACAAAGCTCAAGAGAAGATTAGAGCAGTAGTGGACCCTAAAAGACCTACGATGCTTGGCTTTGGTTTGATACATCCTGGAAAAGGATACGAACACGTAATAAAAGCAATGCCTACTATTTTGAGGCAGGTACCCAACATTTTGTTTATGATTTATGGCAAAGCTCATCCTTCCTGTGGACCCTCTTGTTCATCGTATCTACAAAACATAAAGAATTTAGTAGCCACACTAGGTTTATCAAGAAGTGTGATTTTTTATGATGTGTTTCTTTCCGATAAACAATTGAATTTAGTACTTGGGGCAACTGACTTGTACTTGACCCCTTATAAGGATTTGGAACAAGCCGTGTCGGGAACAGTGGCACTCTCCTTGTCGAAGGGGTGTGTGGTTGCGTCTAGTAGGTATGATTATGCTAATGAGGTGCTGAAGGATGGAAGGGGTATCTTGTTTGACGACCTTTCTCCGTCCACAATATCCAGTGCCCTCATTAACATATTAAAGGACAAGAACAAACTTCATGAAATGTCTAAAGAGTCATACAAGTTGACAAGAGATTGGGCTTGGAACAAGATTGCGCAAAGTATGATGAATTTAATCACATAAAAATATTGTTTATGCCATCAACTGTTTTTACTGTTGTAAGACCGTCCAACAAGGAAAGTTGTTCCAACTGACTTGTACAATTATTTTCTAAAAACACTGAGGATAACAGGCTATTTGTACTGACTTGATGGTCCATGAAGTAACTTTGGTTTATTGTATGTTCTGGGTATTAGTTTATTAGTTTTCTTGCGTAGTGTTGACCGTGGTTAATTTTAAAAATAGAACTGGATATGATCCATGCAACAGATGCCAATACGAAGTCCGTCCTTCAAGGAGCTTGCATCATTCATATCTTATAGGCTACATAGAAACGTTCAAACGGATGTGCCCCTTATACAACAATGGACTGATAAACCAATCAGCAGTGTCTGCCTTACGCTTGAACCAATAAACTTTGATTTACATACGCCAAGGGCAAGCGCATATTTTCTACATCGAATTTGGGGGAGAGAATACACATACAAAAATTTTGGAATTATTGGTTCTCATTCAGGGTTTGATCAAGAATTAACAACAAACTATAACATTGAACTTGCAACGCAACTTGGTGCCTCAGTTGTGACACCTGTATTTAGGATGCCAGAACAGTCAAAATTGATTGGCATGTTCTGTCTACTCGATACACCAGTGCCTGTAGAACATTTTTATGAAAAAGTCAAAAACATATTTCAATGCGACATGGAAGTTTTCGAAATTAATAACAAACAAACCGTCAGTAAGGTTGCCGTAATGTTCGCTTTCAATGATTTGGAGGTTAGGAGGGCAAAAGAAGAGGGTGTGGATGTATACATTACCGGCCAAACAAGACCACTTGGCAGAAAAGAAGCAGAAAAACTTGAGGTAGCACTAATTGCAGTAGGTCATAGAAACTCAGAGCTGTGGGGTTTGCGGCAACTTGCTGTTGAAATCAAGAACAGGTTTCCAGAAATTACGGTTGATGTCCTCGACCAAGTCCAACAATGTTCAGAAAAAACACAATAAACATTGCAACATTCCAAACCTAGGCATTCAATATTTTTTTGGCGTGGTATTGTAAAAAACCCAAATTTGGTTTCACGTCTGTTGTCAGAAGTCGAGCTTAAACGTCTTATAAGAAAACCATGGCCACAAGCGTTCAGCAAGCAATCACACTTGCAAAAGAAGACAGCAATAGATTGAAAGACCAAATCAAAAAGATTAGAGAAGAAACAGATGACGCAAAATGTAACATTTTTTATTTATGACGTTATAACGTTCTGCAGTAGGAGATTTTCAATCGAGTCTAAAGTACCCAACAGCAACAACAAACTTCAAAACAAGAAAGGTCCTCACAGGCCACGGATCAAAAATTTATTCTGCAGCTTGGAGTTCAGACTCCACAAGATTAGTTAGTGCCTCTCAAGACGGGAGATTAGTAATTTGGGAACCTTATACAGAAACAAAAGTTCAAATGATTTCATTAACAAGCTGTTGGGTCATGTGCGTTGGCTATTCGGGTTCGGGAAATTTGGTAGGAAGCGGAGGTTTGGATAATGTTTGCACCCTTCATTCGACGAGACAGGAGGGTAGAGTTGTTAGAGAACTCAATGCTCACACTGGTTACCTAAGCTGTTGTAAGTTTATTGGAACGGGAGACGACAGGGTGTTGACGTCCTCGGGAGACATGTCCTGCATCGTGTGGGATGTGGATCAAGGAAGACCCATAGAAAAGTTTACCGCTCACACAGGAGACGTCATGAGCGTGTGCATATCTCCGACCAGTCAGGACACGTTCGTATCCGCCTCTGTCGATTGCACTTCGCGCGTTTGGGACATTCGAAGTGGAAAATGTGTACAAATATTCCAGGGACACGAAGGAGATATCAATACGGTTGACTTTCTGCCCAACGGAATGGGTTTTGCGACAGGAAGTGATGACTCGAGCATCAGACTATTCGACTTGCGCGCAAACAGACACTTGGTGACATATGTGGACGAGAGCTTAAGAACAGGAGTAACAAGCACATGTTTTTCGCATTCAGGACGTTATTTATTTGCTTCTTACGACGACGGAGGCGTCATCGTCTGGGACACCATTGGCGCCAGATCTCTACAAAACTTGGTTGGTCACGAAAACAGAGTAAGCAGCTTGAGCATCTCTCCCAACGGACACGCCCTGTGCACTGCCTCTTGGGATAAGACCCTCAGAATATGGGCCTAAATAAAAACATGGTCTTTTAAACATGATTGTTGTTCATCATCATCATCATCACGTGGTCGCTCAACGGCGACGGAGGAGATAAGCTCTTGTTTGGAGACGATGGCATGGGACTGTGTATCACTGGGCTAGGTATCCTCGATAACGTCTCTTGTTGATGTTGATGTTCCTTTTCCTTTTGCAAATCTTGTTGCTCTTGTACGTGCTTATCCAAACCTTTTGCACAAGCTACGAAGATGATTCCCGATACTACCAAGGTGCTCCCTACCCACGTGTACCACGGTAGCAATTCGTTTTGTAGCACGAAGGAAAGCGCGCCCGTCCATATGGGCAACGAAGATACGTGCACTATGGTCATTGTTGGTTTGAGATGTTTCGTGGCGACGATGCTCAGGGTCCATAATAGGGAGGAGCCGAGCGTGCCTGCGTATAATAGAGTGTACCACGATTGCCACGTGGTGGACCTAAAGTCACACGAGGGCAACGATGGAAGGGCGGCGATGGACGTGAGAATGCAGGCCACCGTGCTGCTCCATGCCGAAACTGTAATTGGGGGTGTGTTTTTTTTGATCACGCATCTCGCTTGAAAGTTGAAGAATAGACCGTAGGAAAACACATTAACCAACAGGCATACGCATCCGTATACGGTGAACCATGATAGTTGTAGCGTGTTGTCGTCTACTTGCTCGCGCCCGACGGAGATAGACAGCGATACGCACATGGATCCACTCACTGCGATGAAAACGCCCAATAGTTTCCAAATGCTTAGTTTTTCATTCTTCAGCAATACGCTGATTACAGCGGTAGATACTATGGTGATTGGATTGAACAGGGTTGTGACGTAGGGCGTTGTATAGTAATATCCAACGATAATGGCCTATTAAGGGTTAGTTTCCACTTCACTGTGCTCCTTACGATTTGATTGATGGAAAGTGCTGTACCTGCACCAACCAGATAAAATGTTTCTTTTAATGTCGGTAGTCTTGATTTAAGAACCTCCTTTTCTGTACAATTAGGCGCACAATTAACACTTTTGTGACCCTCCCTCTTTTCTAGAATAAAAGCAAGGGGATGTAGGACTATTGAACATATGAATAGCTTCAATGCTGCAAACACCATAGGATTGATGTGTTCAAAAGAATCGTCCGCGATAATAAACAAAAATCCGAACGCGACTTGTACGATAGCCAGCAAAATATTCCAGCAAACCTTCACAAATACGTGTACTGGGGCACTCTTTATGGTCTCGTATTCATGATCGTTATAAAGAGGGTGAAGCATGCTTTCTGTGGTGTCCTATTTTTACCTTAGCTTTACAAAATGTCAAAAATACCCAAAAAAACAACTATTCGAAGACGGATGAAATACCCACGTAAGACACAAGATAAAACAAAGTAGTTATAAGATGGTTTGTTCATAATCATCGTTTATCTCTTCATCAGAATATATTTTTCTAAATTCAAGATTTTGATTTGACTACAACTTCTCCAATACAAGATGACTTCGTACCTTTCAATATCTTCCCTCTAGCTTTCTTCTAATTATTGGATGCACCCACCCCACTAATACCCTAGATGCACTGTATTGATGAGACTCAAAACCACTCATATC